>SNQJ01S0086789.1:5693-18322 GCA_010110895.2 Picea sitchensis
GTGACTTCATGCAAATATCTTGGAATTGATATTCATTACAAGCTCAACTAGAATTATAACATTGAGAAAAGGATTATTGGGGGATGTAAACCTTATTATGGGCTTGAAAACAATTGTAAATCAATTGATCTTTAGAGTTGGGATAAGAAGAAACTCCTATTTAAGACTCTTGTTACACCTGTTATTCTTTATGGATGTGAAGTCTGGGGTTTCAATATCTCTGGTGAATCCTGAAGAAAGATAGTGAAAATACAAAGAAATTTTATAACCTATAATCTCAAAATTAAAGGAAAAACACCCTATCCCATCCTCCTATTAGAAACAAGTTTCTCCCCCATTGAGAGAATGACTATGACTATATACCTAATGTATAAGAACAAGTTAAACAACATGGAAGACAAGAGGCTTCCTAAAATTTCTTCAAAATCGAGTCGTAACCACCATTGACTCAAGCAAGGATGGGATAAAGATGCCCGGTCTTGGATAAACTATTGGGAAATCATGGAAGACACCATTTTTCGGAATAAAGATACTATTAAAATTATCATCAAATCAAAATTTAAGGAGAAAATGTGGTGTGATAAAGAGTTAGAGGGAAAAAAAATTAAGGTATTATAAGAATGTAATCAATCATAATATAGAAGATCAAAATTATCTATCTATTTTGACAAGTGTAAAGAAAAAATAAGCATTGCTAAGATAAGAACAAATTATCACGAGCTCCATAATGAAACTGGGCATTGGTTAATTCCTAAAAGGTCATGGGATGAAAGAGTGTGTCACCTTTGTGACACTAAGAAGGTTGAAGATGAAAATATATTTTTCTTACATTGTCCAGCCTATACCTATTAACTCAACAAATCTATATTGATCTTGAAAATCTTCTCTTAATACTTTTCGAGCACATAAACAAAATTCTAAAGAATCTCAAGTAATCACTTACCCTCTTAAGATTCCATACACCAATTTGATTTTACTAGAGATTAATCATCATCATAATCATATTGATCAAATATTTTCATTTAATATATTGATTAATAATTTTTTTTTTGAAAATCATAACAATAGGTTAATAGAATTAAAATTAAGATTAAATTAAAAATTAAAAACATATTATTTTTTTTAAATTTATTAATAATTATTTTTTTTAAATTTATTAATAAATTTTTTTTTTAAATTTATTAATAATTTTTTTTTAAAATTAAAACTTTATTTATTTATATGATTTAATAAGTAAATTATGAAAAAGTAATTTACATATTGGAAAAAAATAATTTTAAAATATCTAAAATAAGAAAATAATAAAAAACTCTAAATTAAACCACACAAAGTTACTCATTAACCCAAATAAAAACACCCAACTAAAAACAAAGGAAATAAAAAAATAAAAAGCTTGCAGTTTGTTAGGATTTTACATTTTATTTGCAAAATGTTATTGACTCTATTATAAATAGAAATGAATTAACTTGTGATTCGAGTATATATAAAAATGGCTTAATTTGTGATTATATTATAAATAAAAATGACAAATAAAAATGGCTTAACTTGTGATTACATTATAAATAAAAATGACTTTGACTTGTGGCTGTATACGATTATGTTTAAATGTAGTTTTGAGTTTGTGGGTAAATGCATTTTGTTCAATATTGTATTATTATGAATTTTATTCCAAATGGTATTGATTTAGTGTTGACTTCATTATAAATGAAGTGTATATTATTGGTAATTTAAGAGAGTTTATGATTATTTTTAAATATAATTTCTAATAAAGATTTCTAATTTTAACAAAGATATTAAGAAAATGTAGTTTGATCTTATATTGTTATTAATTAGGATGTAGTAGTCTAAATGTTTTATAAATTGATTTTTTTTTAGATTGTTTAAATAATGGGAAGGGAAACCTATATTGTTTT
Organism: Picea sitchensis; assembly: GCA_010110895.2. Classification (NCBI taxonomy): domain Eukaryota; kingdom Viridiplantae; phylum Streptophyta; class Pinopsida; order Pinales; family Pinaceae; genus Picea; species Picea sitchensis. The sequence goes on from SNQJ01S0086789.1 coordinate 7,607, forward strand.
CTTAAAATTTAGTACAAATTTTATGGATTGATGGAATTGTATATATAAGATGTTGATATTCCACAATTAGAATTCACTAGGGGTATTCAAGGGCGTTGAATCCATTTTTACATTAAAAACAACAATTTCATCAATCAAAATTACAATTTTGACAAATATTTCCTAGTCGAATTCTAATCGTATAATTTTTAACTTTCATTAAGGAAATATAAAATGTCCTTTACAAAAACATGCACTATGAATAAATACTACATTATTGAGGTCTATCTCTGCACTCTAGGTCTATGTCTACACTAGAGCATTCACTAACATAGGAAAGTTAAGATATGGCCAATTAAATTAATTTCATTCAAAAGGCATACTATTTAATGTAATATTGGAGTAATTGCTCTACCATTTAATAACCCTATCCTCTTGTCACTCTACCTCTCTCATCGCCATCCTGATTGTTTGAGCCTCTTGGACATGGGTATGGGAGGGGGTTTCCCTCCCCCTCCATCTATTGAAGTGACCACTTTCCATGCACTAATTGCTTCCCTTGCCAAGTTGTCCCATAAAGTTGTGCCATCAGGATTTTCCAAAAAGTTGAATCAGATCCCTGAGGTCAAGATTCCATCCTCAATGACTTAGCTCAATTCTTTGGATCTTATGGAAAATGGTTTCATTGAGATTTTACGATCCTTTATCCCTTTCCAAAAGAAATGGATCTTTGGATACAAAAAAGCTAGATGTAAATGATCAAAGGTAAGATAACATACTACTTTTGTGGGTGAGGATTTTATGCATTTCTATTTGAGATGAAAGAAGACATAATTCTTATGTTCCAAAATGGGTCATACTTCATGATACTAGGAGGAATGTATTTAAATATATGGAAAACATATTTTGACCTTGAAGCATGGATATTCCATCCATAGTTTTAGTTTTGGTTTGACTACCTCACCCACGACTACATTTTTGGGAAAATCAATCTTTGAAGTCCATTATAAACAATTTGGGTAAATATATTGATAAATATGAACCCAATTCATTGCATGTGCATTAATATGTGTCAAAGTGGATCTAGAAAAAGGACTTCCTAAAGCAATAACCCCATCGCCGGACAACTAGACTCATCTGGAAAAACTAGACTATGAAAAGATATATTTTAAATGTAAATCATGCCATGAATATGTCTATTTCTCCAAAGATCGAAAAAATGCATCCACTAGGAAAACACCTTTGGAAAAAATCGAACAATGGTAGTTGGATAATAAGAACTTTTGAAACAATCAAGTAGCCCCCTCTATAGCCAATACTTAGAAATGAAATTCATCTTCCTCCTTGACCCACTATGTATTCCTTTTACATCTAGAGGAAGATCCTTCAGTAACAACTTCAATCCCTTATTAGATTTTTAATTTCCCTCCTGCTCCTCCTCTTCCTCCTCCTCTGCCTCTCACCCCATAATATTTTGTTTCCAATCTACAAAAACTCACAGGTGGAAACTTTTCTTACCCCTAAGTTTGATCTGACAACTAAAAGTATCAAAGATTCACATGTAGAAATAAATTTAGTTCCATAAAATTCATCCATGTAGCCAAGTGGATTACTCACAAGGATTAAGGAATAAAAACAAGAGGATGAAGAAGACCGTAAATAATAATGTCTTCTAAATAATTTAGGGAGGAAAACAATCAATGAAATAGGAAAGAAACAACCAACAAGGAGAAAAGATTAGGATCTAGGAATCATTTGGAAGTCCACTAGTATCTGAACCCATGTTTTTTTCCATTAAAATACCCAAAAAGCAAGTGTCATCGGAGATACAATTCATGTTAAGTTTTTATCTATTATTAGGTTTCTTTTCAATTTACTAGATAGCCATAGCATAAATAGGATCACTGAGACAAACACAATCAAAATATACACAACATTTATCCCGGGAAACCCTCATGGGGGAGAAAAACCAACAAAAACTTTCTTAATATAGATAACCAATAAAATGCGAAGACAATAAACCAAAACACTAGAGAATATCCAACATTGAGCAATGTGCCTCTCTCTTCCTTCTTCTCTCAATTGCAACTACCAAAATTGCACACTTGATGAGTGAATGAGTGAGTAATCAAATGAGGCGCTAGGTTCATTTATTTATACAAACTGGTAGGTGCTGGAAAGGTGTCTCTTCATTGGGCAGGGCCGACTTGTCTTCTTAGTGGTTAAAACCACTCTAATTAGGCCTGGGAGCCGACTTATTGATTTACATAATACAATTAGAGTTTGACCAATCCGCAAAGGGGGATTTGGTCAATTACAATGCCCGTCATGATCAATCCACAAAAGGGGATTGATATATTTAATAATGACTCAATAATAAATAGAATACTCTTTGTATTTACAATATTTCAACACTCTCCCTTAACAAGAAGGGTATTCAACAAACACAACTCAATACAACATCATCGGGAGAGAGAGAGAGGTAAGAAACATAAACAACATCTCGAACATTGAATGACATATCTATAAATCATCAAAAACAATTCTCATCATCATTGTTCACAACATGGAGCTGGAGTAGCATCATCATCCTCATCAACATGAGGCTAAAGTAACATCATCATCATCTTTAGCATGAGGCTAAGTAACATCATCATCTTCTTTAGCATGAGGCTAAAGTAATATCATCAACATCTTTAGCATGAGGGTAAAGTAACATCATCATCTTCAAATTTAAAGATGAAATTCCATCGTCATCATCATCTTCAACAAGAAACTGAAGTGGCATCATCATCATCATCTTCAGCAAGAAGCTAAAGTGGCATCATCGTCATCATATACATCATCATGGATTAGCATAACACTAATACATTACCATCATCAATAACAACACAAGGATGATACAACATCAACAACAACAGTATCATGACACGAAGGATGGAGCATCATCAACATCATCACTAGGATGGAAATCTTCAGCAAGAAGCTGGAATCTCAACAACATCAGCACAAAGATGGAAATATTTATCACAAGGTTGACATCAAAAAAACATCAGGATGAAGATGGAAATCTTCAGCACGAGGCTGGCATCACAAAAACATCAACACAAAGATGGAAATCTTCAGCACGAGTCTGGCATCAACAACATCAACACGAAGATGGAAATCTTCAACACTAGGCTGACTTCAACAACATCAACATGAAGTTGGAAATGTTTAGCACTAGGTTGGCATCAACAACATCAACACAAAGCTGGAAATATTCAACACTAGGATGGCATCAACAACATTAACATGAAGCTAGAAATATTCAACACTAGGTTGGCATCAACAACATTTTGTGGTACTCTGACCAGGGGTGATTTTAAGAACACCCCCCTAAATTTATATATATAATAAATAGGCGAATCCCCATGATACATAGGAAAAAATGAAGGCTATCTTATCAATTATTTAATATTTATATATAATTTTTTGGCGAATCTTTCAGTCAATTATATAATCTTGTAAAATCTTGGTGAATCTTTCACTGAATTATAAAATCTTATAAACTCTTGGAGAAATTTTCACTGAACTATAAAACCTTGTAAAGTCTTGGAATTGTTTTTGATAAAGTATAAAACCCATATATAATAATAGGGAAATGTGTTCATTAAACTGTAATATACTCATTTTACATATTTGGAAAAAGAAACATAGTTTGTCCATCCTTTAGACATTGTTGCAAGCATCAAGGGTTTTGTTTTTCAAGGTTGTTCCAAGGGCCTACATGACATCAAGGATGGAAACTAGGGAAGAATGTCCCAAGGGCTTACATAAGGAAGGAGTGGAATGAACAACTAGTTTTTATTCAAAGGTATACAATTTGTGAGGGAAGGTATAATTCAACTTTCCTGTATCACATTAGATTATTAGAACATTTCACAGGTACTCATCCACTCAATATGCCCTATTTTCTTTGGCAAATCCTAGTAAAAATGTCTAAGAAGGTCAAATCCAATCCTTTTAAGGTTGACACCATAATTTTTCATTGTTCTTTGATTAAATTACTCATCATTGAAGAACTGAAGAAAAGGAAGAAAACATGGGGTTATTTTTTTGTTTAGGTCTGAGTTCACCTATGAAAAAGATCCCGAGAATCCTCTTGGAAAGAAGAAGAGAGTCAAGAAATGTAAGCAACCTATTGCACCTGATACATCAGCGGCATCCACCAGAAGGAAAATGAGAAGGATATATTTCCTCGATGATCATAAGGATGAAAAAATGGTTAGAATGAAAATAGATAAAGTGATTTATTGGAAGGAGAGGCTTAAGGACTATAGAGTGTTAGATAGATTTCTGAAGAAAGAGAATGCTACCTTGAAAGCCTAGATTGCAATAGTTTCCTCACAGAAAGACAAGTACAAAGAGAAATCTAAGAAGTTGTCTAAGAAGGCTAAAACATACTTCGTATTTAGTGTTAAATTTTTCAAGAAGTACATGATCATGAGGAGAAAGTGGCTGTACTTAAAAATAAATAAACAGAAGAGACCAACTCATCCAGTTGAGGCTATTCAACAAGAATGAGGTGATCCAAGCCCTGATACATTTTTGCAATTTTGGCCCTTACTATATGTATGGCATATATTTCTCATTATTTAGTACTGCCTCCCTAATTTCAAGATTTTGACCAATAGTTTTGGCTTGTTACCAAGTGAATTTTCAAATTGAAATTATGTTGGCCTTGAATTTTCCCATAATTTTGTTTATGACATACCAGAACTTCTCTGCTCAATTTTGTAAAAAACAAAATTGCATTTCCTGTAAAGTGATCATTGGAAAAGAAACAAGATACAAAGCATGCATTGTACTCAATGCATACAATAATGACACATATATCCATTAGAATGAAACTATAGATGCAAAACTAGAGAAATCATATTTGTTGGTGACCATACATGATCTATTGTTGATTCAACTGCTGCAACAATTTGTTTTATTACTTTATTTCAAGCTCCAAACTCTTGCCTGATATAGTTGAACACCTGGGAGGGAGGTAATTTGTAACCTAATCTATAGTTCTAAGGCCTTCATTCTTTAAAATTATTCAATTCCCCCTTTCGTTTTCACTTACACTCACCACACCCATGTCTCAAGGGCCTCCTTCACAAAGGATAACTGTCACACCACTACACCCATAGTTGAAAATGTTTCAACTTTGTTGCACCCACACAAGGTTTGCTTTGCAATGAACTCTACAAGAAGCCAATAAAATCCCCCATACACTAGCATTAGGCTCAATCGACATTTTTTTGATGAACCCATGGGATTCATCCAAGCACCCAACATGGCCAAGAAGAAGAAACATACATGCATAATGTTGCGGGGTAGGCCTAATTTTATGATGATCTCAAATAATGCAATCAAAGGATTTCCATCCTTCATATATAAGACCTGCATGGTTCAAGGTAGACAAAATATCTGTGAAGGTGATATGGTTTGGTATAAATCCTACCTCTTTCATCTTATCAATGAGTGCAATGGAATCACCACCATGTCCATGCATATCATACCCTGTGATCATTGCATTCCATGTGGCTATATCTCCTTGAGATATTCTGTCAAACACAAGACATGCATTTTCTATACACCCACATTATGCATACATATAAATGAGCGAAATCTAAAAAAAAGCATTAAACCCTAATGAACTTCTAATGTTGTAACCATGGATCTCCTTATCATGTTGCAGAGCTTCCAAGTAGGCATACATTGGTATAAAAATAGAGATGGTGATAGAATGTAGTCCCATTCCTGTTACTTGCATATGTCAAAAGAGTTTCAAGGCCATATCACTCTGCCTATCCTCAACTTAGCCTGCAATTATTGTAGTCCATGAAAATACATTCTTTTGTGAAATCCTATCAAATACCTTTTGTGCATTCTATGTATTTCCAAACCTCACATACATACCCTTGTCGACCACCTCACCTCCTTGTTGACCAAAAGCTACGATCAACCCTTGCAACCTCCATGTATGTTGGCTGGTCCCTACACACCCTTGCAACCTCATGACTAGATCATGAATCCCTCAACCTTTTCCCTTGTGGCACGACAAGCGTATACGACGAAAACTGTTATAGAAATATCAATATTACAAATTTGGTATGAAATATATGTGGTATTGCATCGATGTAAGGTAAGGTATTGTAATAAGGTTGTAATTATTATTTTTATTATTATTATTTATGTGTGTTTTTATATGTGGTATTGCATCGATGTAAGGTAGTAAGGTATTGTAATTATTTTATTATTATTATTATTTATTAATGTTTTTAAATTTTTGAATATATATAAGTGATTTGTAAAGTACGAATCATATATATGTGTATAGTATTTAATTAAAAAAATGTAAAAGAGGATGACAATAATAATATTTGTTGGTATTTTTAGATTCAAATAATGTACGTATAATTGAATTAACTTAGAGTTGTTTCTATGGTGACGCAAGTCCGCCCTTTGCAACCTGCCCTCGATGGCACTGTCGCTCTCGCTAGGACCTTCTCTTTCTCAGTGGCCCGAAGAGTCAATATCTCTTTCAACTCCCTTGAGAGTTCCTTACCCACAGTCTTCTCGGCGATCCTCCCTTCGTACTTCGAAAGATCGGGTTTCGTGGATTCACGAACCTTACGACATTGCTCTCGTATCACTTGAAACGCCGAACCCCGAGTACCGATGGTCAACAGTCAGCCTTCGGGACATCGCCACTCGCGCTGTCACTACTTTGGGTTCTAAACCCTGAGTGTCGAGGTGTTGATTCTCGATCAAATGCCACCTGGACTATCCTATCTATCGGGGCCCCACTTTTCCACGTCACCTTCGGGATTTCGCGGATCGTGACTCCTCGACACAAAGTTCCTTGCTGTTGGAAACCCCGAACACCGAAACCCCAATTCTCTGGATCCGTGCCACCTGTCCCTCCAACGATCAACGGCTCCCACGGAATAGGGAAATCCCTAGTCACGATTTCGACGTGCATGCAACTCTTGCACTCGCCAACCCCGATCTGCCGAAATGCGATGGAAATTGGGGTTCTACTTGCGCTTGAAGGTTAACTCTTTCTCAAGAGTTCAAGTCGTCGATTCTCTTCCTCTTGAAGAGTCCTTCGCTCTGAATCTTCTCCCGTTCAGGCTTCACCTGGGTCTGTTCCATAATACTTGTAAGGAACTCTTCCTCCTGAGCTTTCACCATCTTTCCACTCAGAATCACTCTGGTTTCAATTCTTCCATAAGATCACATACGCAGCATATGAAAGAAATACATAACAAGAAGCAAATATGCAAAGGCATAATGCCAACAACACGCAGAAAATAAACATGTCCATGGAATTGAATCAGGGCTTCCCTGTTCTCCTCCTCCCATGCTTGCCTCTGAGTATTCAATTCAACCTGCACTTCACCTGCACGGTCTGAATAAACCCATACAACTTCTGGGCAAATGAGAATGAGAGTTAATCTGTCCAACCACCTCAACGCACTCTATGCGGAGGAATTTCACTGCACTCTATGCAGGAATATCCAGACTTAGACAGAGAAACAATTAAGATTCATTCCCTCATTTCCTCAGATTTCTAACCTACCATGCAATCACATATGCAACATATAGACAATAGGCAAAACAAGAAGCAAATATGCTACAACATAATATTAACAACACACAGAGAATAATCACAGCCATGAAACTGAATCAAAGCTTTACTATTTATTCAATATCTGTACATGGGAGTTCTTCACCATTTCTCTGAGTTGCTCTCCTGCTACTCCTCTATGCTAATGCTGAATAATAAAAAATCATCTGTTATACAAAGGAGGGTGTCTATATTCGTTTTCCCTCCTAGAAGTGAAATTGTCTAATCTACAGCTAACCCTATCTACCAACATTAAAACTATTAAATGTCTCCCTATCTATAACATAATACAAGTGCGCTCAGCTTTGAACACGTTTAGTTAAACAGTGGCGCAACAATCTTCAAGTTATTCAAAAAGGTATGCGCTAGCACTGTCCAGCTGTATCTCTCTATCTCCGCGCTGCTCGTTTCATGATGTCGTAGATTCTCCTGCGTCATACTCCTCGGCTCAAAATATTTCATGGGCTCCTGTCCATGAGATCCTGCACTGTCTGCCCATGCTTCTGAATTACTACTTCTATTTCCCAGCTGGCATCCTCCACTGGGTGATTTTTCCATTTCACCAGGTGCTCAAAATATTGCTTTCTCCTAGTCGTCCTTCCAACTCTTTTATCCAGTATGCACTCCATCTCTGGCTTCTGTGAAACTGGCAATTGCTTCTGCCAGTGGACCACTGGTTCCTCGGTTCTAGTGTCTTCTGTATCAGTCCTGTATGGGTATAAGTCCGAAATATTGAAAATCGGAGATATCCCTATGCCCTCTGGCAACTCAAGCTCATATGCATTCTCACCAAATTTCCTCAGGACTCTGCATGGCCCGATCTTTTTCATCTTGAGCTTGTTATACGTTCCCCTTGGGAACCTTTCCTTCCTCAGGTGTGCTAGAAACATGTCCCCAACTTCAAACTGAAGTTGTCTTTTCCTCTGGTCAGCTCTGCGCTTATACTCCTGGTTCGCCTTCATCATTCTTTGCTTCACTTCTGCGTGAATTTCTTGCATTGCTTCAGCGAATTCCTCAGCTCTCGCGCTGCTAGTTTCAGCCTGTTCTGACTCCCTGAGCTTAGACACTCCTCGTGGATGTGTCCCATACAAAATTTTAAATGGGCTCTTACCTGTACTCCGATTCACAGAATCATTGTACGCAAACTCTGCCTGTGCTAGAATCTGATCCCAACTACTGTGATGCTCTATCACTAGGCTTCTCAACAGATCCCCTGGGCTTCTGTTGACCACTTCAGTCTGCCCGTCTGTCTGCGGATGGTACGCTGAGCTAAAAGCCAAATTAGTCCCCAGATTCTTCCATAGCGTCCTCCAAAAATGACCTATGAATTTGGTATCCCGATCCGAGACTATGCTCCTCGGCAGTCCATGCAATCGCATGATCTCTTTGAAAAACAAGTTCGCGATGTGGGTTGCATCGCTAGTCTTATGACACGGAATGAAATGTTCCATCTTTGAAAACCTGTCCACCACCACAAAGATGGAATCCACTCCTCGCTAAGTTCTCGGTAAACCCAACACAAAATCCATACTGATGGCTTCCCATGGTCTCTCAGGTATAGGCAATGGTTGATAGAACCCTGTGTTCTGCTTTCGGCCTTCTGCATGTTGACATATCCTGCACCTTTCAACAAACCTCTTTACATCAGCATGCATGCCAAGCCAATAATAAGATTCGCCCAGCTTGGCGAAGGTCTTATCGTGTCCAAAATGACCTGCTAAACCTCCACTGTGTTTTTCCTTCACCAAATTCTCTCTCATGGAGCAATTTGGAGTGCACAATTGATTGCCTTTGAACAGCAATCCATCCTGAATCAGGTAGTCAATCCACAGACTCCTATCCCTGAGAACTGGGTTCTCGGCTGCCTCATATGCCTCGCAAAAGTCTGCGTCCCTTGCATACATATCCTTTAAATTTTCAAAACCTAAGGTTTTGACTTTGAACTCCTGCAGCAGCAAACATTTCTTGCTCAAGGCATAAGCCACCTTGTTCGTAGTCCCCGAAATGTGCTTTATCACAAATGTAAAATTCTGCATGTACTCTAACCACTTTGCATGCTTCTAATTCAGCTTCTCTTGCTAACTCACGAACTGCAGTGCATGGTTGTCGTTGTACAGGACAAAGTCCTTGGGTATGAGATAATGCCTCCACTTCTTTAAGGCCTGAATGATGGCATAGAACTCTTTATCGTACGTGGAGTAATTCAGCTTCACATCATCCAGCTTCTCGCTATAATAAGATACAGGTCTGTCATCCTGACTCAAGACCCCTCCAACAGCATACCCACTAGCATCACACTTCACCTGGAAGGTCTTGTGAAAATCCGGCAGCACCAAAATTGGCTGCTCAGTAATTTTTCGCTTTAACAAATTGAAGCTTCTTTCAGCCTCCGTTGTCCAATGGAAAACCTTATGTTGCTTCTTCACAGTGTCCATCATTGCGGCACTGATTCCACTGAAATTTCGAATGAAATTTCGGTAGAACCTAGCCAGTCCATGAAAGCTCCTTACCTCAAAAACATTTCTTGGTGATGGCCAATTCCTGATTACTTCAACCTTCTCAGGATCCATCTTCAATTCATTTGCCGAGATTACAAAACCCAAATAAATGAGCTGCGTCTGCATGAAGGAAAATTTCTTCAAATTGATCAGTAGCCTCTCCTGCTATAGCCTTCTCATCACAATGGCCAAATGCCTCCAGTGTTCAGCCTTGGTCTTGCTGAAAATCAGTATGTCGTCCAAGTACACGACCACGAATTTGCCAATGAATTCCCGCGGGACTTCATTCATCAGCCTCATAAATGTGCTTGGTGCATTTTTCAACCCAAACGGCATGACCAACCATTCGTACAAACCCTCATTTGTTTTGAATTCTGTCTTCCACTCATCTCCCTCTCTCATCCGGATCTGATGATATCCGCTCTTGAGATCAATCTTGGAAAAGTAGTTTTCCCCACTCAGGCAATCCATCAAGTCATCCATTCTCGGTAGTGGAAACCTGTACCTGATGGTAATCTTATTTATCGCTCTGGAGTCTGTACACATCCTCCAGCCTCCATCCTTCTTCGGACT
>SNQJ01S0086789.1:18357-33348 GCA_010110895.2 Picea sitchensis
ACAAACATTATCTTCTTACAAGACAGGCACGCATATATAAAGTGCCTATCATATTTATAGAAAATCAAACAAATTACTATGAAATTAGAAATATGGATATAATGTCATTAACGTCCTCCAGGTCCGCCACCACCGCCAGGTCCTCCACCGCCTCCACCTCCCGGAGCGCCACCACCGCCAGGTCCGCCACCGCCACCACCTCCCGGAGCGCCACCGCCGCCCCCACCGCCAGGTCCCCCACCACCTCCACCTCCCGGAGCGCCCCCGCCAGGTCCTGTCGGACCACCGCCGCCGCCTCCACCGTCAGGTCCTCCTGGACCACCGCCGCCACCAGGTCCTCCACCTCCGCCAGGTCCTCCGCCACCACCTCCACGACCAGCCATGTTTGCTAACTTAATACTGCACACTTTGACACCTTAGATATAAAGACGATATATTGTAATACAATTTGAGGGCTTCCACTATATATATAGTGTTTCTCTCTATGGCGGTGCTGAGTTTAGAATTCAACTACCATTCAAGATTGTTTAATGGTTGGTGGCGGTGGAGGCAATGGTTGTATATTTTCCACAGCCAAGTCAGTCTCGTAAACCGCACTCTAACATTATATCACCAATTATGTATTACTAGCACAACCACATTTAAAAATGTGGCTGATATAATCTTAAAGGCATTATTCATTGCTGATAGAATATTATCAATAAAATTTTAAATATAATATTTTACTGGGGATAGTTTCTTGGAGCTTATAAAAAAAGGTTTTTTGTGACAGAATGTTTCCGGGTTGAAAACAAGTCATTACATACAGTTAGGATAAAATGTCATTAATTTAAACTTATCATAAATTTACATAAAAAAAATATAACTAAAACACATCATAAAAGATGGCATCCTAAAAAAAAGGTGTAATTAAAACCATCCTAAAAGATATAGTTAAAAGGCATATAAACAACATGCATCATTTATAAACATAGCATAAACATAGTATATAACAACATCCTGTATATAAAATAAGTGTATGTCAATTTAAACTCATGCAACATACAAAGTTTATGGTTTTACCCAAATAACTCTAACCGTAATAAATTTAACTCGGTTTTGCAAGTACATATGAAAATATTTGTCTGGTTTCGAATGGCACCTTTGGTGGCTTCCCTCGTGCTGCCATGGGTTTCTAATGGCCTCTTCCCTCAAATTTGTGGCTTCAAAAAGTGACTTAACCTTTTCATATTGAAGGTAATGAGTAGCTTCCAACAGTTTTTCTCGCACAATAAGTTTAACTTGGGAAAAACAAACCATAATAAGTTTTACTCGCGAAAAAAAAACGTCATACTTTTGTTGATTAAAACCTTAGAAGATTTCAACAGTTTCTCTCGCACAAATAAGAAAAATTTAACTTGCCAAAAACAAATCTCAAACCTCTGTTGATTAAAACCTTAGAAAAACAAACCTCGGACTTAAAACCCTAGAGAAACAAACCTTTGACTTCTATCGATAAAAACCCTAAAGAGTATTGTTACTGTCCTAAAACCTAGATATTGTGTAGAGAAAAAACATACCCAAACCTTTTCAGTTTCATTTGGAAGAGGGCTTTCATTTTCATTATACATTAAAACTAATCTTAAGGTAAAAAGAATCGTAAGGTGTGAAGAGTCATAAGTACATAAAGCTAACATTAGATGACATCTGACATCTGGTAAGGGGTAAGGTAATTGGATTACCTTACCAATTGAAATTCCTCATAATTGAAATTGGAAACTATTAATTGAGACTCAACACAAATCGTTGATAAATGAAACGTCTACTGGTATATGAAACTTGTTATCCACGCGACCACATGAACCTGCCTACGCACCCACCCACTAATAGTAATTTTTAGTGTTATTCATATTAAAAATAGCTGGATACCTGGTAAAAAAAAATGTCGCCCCCTATTAAAAAAAATCACAGTGAATTTAAATGCATTAAAAAGTGGCACAACTTTAAATGTAATACTGTAAAATGAGAAAATATTAAGCAAAGTGGCAGAAATGTAAATTTAATATAGTAAAAAGAGAAAATGTTAATAGTGAAGTAATTTTGTAATTTCAAGTAAGTTTGTTAATCATTTGAACGTGGAAATTAGATGGTCACACAATAATTTCTTGAAGATCATTAAATGTGTCCATTATCAATAAAAATAAGCCTTTTGGCGTAAAAAAAACAAACCACTAAAATCTTTATAAGTCACCAATTATGTATTAAAAACAAACTATTAAAGTCTTCATAAGTCTTTATCTTGAAAAAGTGCTTCATAAATAAAAGGGATTCATATATCATGAAAAAAAGTGATTCATAAATTTATAAAGAAAAATATTTTTATCCATTTTCAATTTCAATTTAATTTTAAATTAATTTCAATTTATATGGGTAGAGTGAAGGTTTACTTAATTTAATTTTATATTTTGATTTTGATTGAGACTTTGCTATATTAATAAAAAAATCTAAAAAATTGATTAAAATAATGATCATTCCTTACAACCATTCAAACTACACCCAATTAACCTAAAAAACTAATTTAAATAATTCTTGTATTAAAATTTTAATAACTAAATTTAAAATCTTAATAACTAAATTAAAATGCTTAAAATTATCTAGTATCTATAAACATTTGGAACACCAAGAATATGAATGGGCTCATTGTCATGCCTGTGAACGAGTATTGCTGGGAGTATTGCTGGGCTCCACAACATGAACCCACAAACAAAGCCACATTTCACATACGACGTACACTGAGCGAATAGGGTAGAAAACTGAGACGTTCAGGCCGAGCATCTCTAAAAGGATCAAGAGGATACTTTTAAAATAGAATTGTTAATATATTTTAAATTTTTTCTATTTTTATTTATTATTTTTTTAAATGAGCAATTTATATTTATAGATTTGTATTTAGTTTTCTTTTTATAATTATTGGATTGTGTAGGTTTATATTTAGTGTTAGATGGATGTTGTGTTTCATCTATTTATAGATTTATGTGAAAATTACACATGAAATTATTTATAACCCACAAAGGTAGAGTTATCTTTATTATAAATGAAAACTAACCATTGAAATATGAATGGTTGGTTTGACCTTTATCTTGATCAAGTTATTTTTATTATCCCACAAAGACCTTGATCTAGGGTTTAATAATGACCTTGATTTCTAATCCCTCAATCAAGGTTCATAAAACCCTCCATCGAGCTAAATTGCTAGATTGAGGGTTTAAAATCCACAAATCCAGTCCCCTTATTGCAGGATTTTCTACAATTGAAGGGGTTGAAAGGCCTTCATCTCTTTTATATTAGGTGGTGAGTTGATGACACTAGATTCATAAGTGAATCCTCTATCTAAAGGCATACCATTTTTGCTTAAATTTTTTTTCCACAATTCCAAAGGCACTCACAAAAAAATTTGTAACATAAAAATTACACAAACAAAAAACTATACAAAAAGATGAATCTTCATAATGTCTCATCTTCAAAGGCTATTTTTGGTTTTTTAATTTATGTCAATAAGAAAAAAATTGACAGAAACAGAAAGGCTTGATTCAAATATTAATTGGTCACATTAAAAAATAATAACAAATCTAAATTTCCAAAAAAAAGGCCATATCTATTATATTATGTGCATATCATGCTTGTGTGTGTTTAAATTATGCATTGAACATTGAATTAGTTGATTGGAACAAAAGTTACTTGTTAATTTTAATCATTTAATTAATTGATAACTTGACACATTAAATGGAATTAATATTTTTTTTTTAAAATTCATAGAAAGACAACACAATTTCCTAAAAAAAACATTATTGCATGTCAAAATTCACAAATCTTATATGAGTTTTGAGGGCTTCAATTTAAAAATATGTAAATTTTCAAATTTTCATCACCACATTTAACTAAAAAGTGTTGCCCATCTTCATGGATCCATCCCATAGAAACACCCCATTTTATGGTACCTAATAGTCATCATACTTTTTGACTTATTTTTCTGACCAATCCCTCCTCCTTAACAATGCTTGGCATAATTCCTGATACCACTTATCCTTAGATCACATCCCAATTACTACCCTTAATTTCAACTAAGCTTGTGATATTTAACCTATATGTCATCTTCAATTCTCAAGGCATCATCTACTACATTCTCCTTTCCATTTATATGTATTAAGTCTAAGTAATAATTCTAAATAATTCCAACCAATCTCACTATCTAGCATTCATTTTTAGTTTAGTCTACAAGTATTTCAAAATTTCATGATCTGTATGTAATTGAAATTTTATTTTGATTAGATAGTACCACCATGCCTTCAAGGCATGCACTATTGAAAGAAGTTCTAGATTATGATCCAGGTACTCTTATTCATGAATATTCAACTTCCTTGAATAATAGATTACTACTTTCCCTTCTTGCATGAGTACCTCTCTAATGTCGTCCTTCCATCGGTGCATACCAAGAAATCATTGTCAAAATTAGGGAGTATTAATACAACTGTAGACATGAGAAGATTTTTAAGTTCCTAAAATCTCTCTTTGTGAAGGATTGTCCAAAGGAACTCAATTCCATTACCATAGAACTTTGACAATGGGCCTGCAATTATTGATCAACCTTCAATAGTAGCTAGTCAATCTTTTCTCACCTCAATTGCATTCTTTGGTGTTGGCCAACTAGATGTGGATTCTATCTTCTTGGGGTCCACCTTTAGTCATTCTTCAAATGTTATGTTCCCAAGATATTGAATTTACTTTTTGAGGAATTCACACTTACTCGGATTAGCATACAATTGGTGCTCTCACAACTTCTACAACACTAACCAAAGATTCTCCTAGTGTTCCTTCTCATTATTAGAATAGACTAGGATGCTATGAATGAATAATAGAAAAAACTTGTCAAAATACTTCTGAAATATATCATTCATCATTCATTCATCATTCATCCATCCAAAATGTAAGACTAGGAACTCATAATGCACATATTTGGTTATGAAAAAAGTCTTTGGTATGTTACCTTCATTGACTCTAATTTGCTAATAACCCGATATTAATTCCAATTTGGATAACACCTTTGATCCATTGAGAATATCAAATAGATCATCAATATTGGGTAAATGATACATGTTCTTGATGGTTTCCTTATTCAACGTTCTATCATCAATGCACATTCAAAATGTTCCATATTTTTTCTGAAAAAACAACATGTGTGCTCTCTATGGCTAGGAACTTAGGCCTTTGAATCCATTATCCAATGATTATTGTAGCTGCATCTTAAGCTCACCCAAATCATTAGTTACCAATGTGTATGTTTCCTTCAATATATGGGTTCCTCTAGGTATTAGATCTATCTTATAATTCACTTCTCTAATGAGAAGAAAGCCTAGTATTTCTTCCAAGATTACATCCAAAAATTCTTTGATTATGGGTAGTTTTCCTACCTCTATGCTTGATTCCTCTACGAATTTAGTGACATGAAAGATGTATCCCTTACATCCCTTATTCACATTACTCTTGTATTGCATGGATGATACTTTTCTTACTTATATGGGATTTGTTTATTCATTTATGCTTATAATTATCACCTCATCATCCATGCATTCAATTTTCTTCTCAGAGTAGTCCACCATATCCTTGTGCTCTGCATTAATCTTTTCAAGGTCTTCAACATGAAGGTTTAAATTCGTCTCCAAAATGGTCCTTTATTCCTCAAATGAGTCTCCCAACCTAGGAATATTCACTAATTCTATGATCCAGGTGGATATTGGTGGCCACCCACCTTTTCCGACTAGCTCAAAATAGTTTTCTGGCAAATTTGGCAATTTACTATTTTTAGCAGTTTTTAACTTCGAGGGTCATTTTGAGGGCCCAAATGAAGGTTTTTCGATATAGAGGTTATAAATGATATCCAAATAAATTATTGATCCCAAAAAATGAATCTCCTCGATGATATCTTTCCAACGAGCTATCATATGCCTAAAACAGAGATCGTATGCAAAAATTACGACCCCGGGAAGTTGATGTACTAACTTACCCAAACGGGGCCCACATGACTTTTGGCGCTTCATCTCCTAGGGTTAGGTTTTTCAATGTCTAGGGTTTTTGGCATTNATAAAGGCCTTTAGAGCCTCATTGTAATCATCTTCTTGCGAATGTGAGTAGCCATCACATCTCTTCTCAGAGATAAGCTGCCACCATTCTAGCGAGTATTTCACTCTATATTTTTACAGTCTCTTTACATTTATTTCATTAATAAAAATCATGTATTACTGTATATCTGTGTTTATGGTTGCATCTCTGATACATTTATGTTATATTATTGAATATCTTCAATATCTATGTCCATTTCTTTATTATATCTCTGATCTCATTTCGTACCGAAAACAATCTGGATCAGTCTAAGGGCATATTTTTCCAACTCTAAAAACTTGCAATCATACTCTTCCTCTATCACACTTCACTACTTGAGTGATTAATATTCATCCTTTTTCTTCTGATAGTACATCTCACCTAGCTACTTCTCCTCAAAGTGTGTCTTGAGCCAATCCCAACTTAGGTTCTTTTCAAAAACTTTTTCCTTTTTCTTGAGATGGTCCCATCATTGGTTTTCATCATCGGTCAGCTGGTAGTTGGAAATCTTGGTATTTTCAAAGGCGGTTAAAATCATACAACATCATGTGCATTTAAATGTTCACCAACTAGGATTTGGCCTCATTTCCTATTTTTATGATCCCATTGAAAGTGGGAACCTTCTACTTCCTCATTTCATAAACCAATTTGTGACACTTAAGAGACTCATTTTGACTAGGTTCTTCTTCCTCCAATAGTCTCTTTTCTTGATTCTTTGTCTTGGATCCCAATGACACTAGCATACCTTTAATCTCTTGAAGGTAAGAGGAATTATCATTAACTTGGATTGTTAATTGATGCAGGAGCATCTCTCCATGTCAGCTAGCTAGCCAGCTAGCCACGTCAGCGCATGCATTCAAAGCTGAAGAGAGGCACAACCCTCATTTTCAATTTGAATTTGAAATTGAATGTAATTAAATGTTTTTAGGCTGGTGAGCCATGAAGCCGTGATTTGCACAAGCTGTAGATAGATATTCCTTTAATGCTTTAAAGGTTGAGATCTAGATCTAATTTGCAGACTAGACAACCCTTTCAATGCCATTAAATAGGGTAGGTAGATTGGAGGGAAGAGTTCGAAGAGCCCCCTCATGTAAAAGATCAATTTTGATCGCATTTTAGTAAGTTGTGAGCGTTTAGAGTATGCACAAGAGAGAGAGAGAGAGAGAGAGAGAGAGAGAGAGAGAGAGAGAGAGAGAGAGTGCAAGAGAAGGATCCGAGACTTTGTTACAGGCCGTGCTCAGGAAAACCTTGTAAAAACAGGCATTTGCCATTTAAGACAAACAACAGTTTTTCCTGCATATTTCCTGTGTTGTGTGAATGTCTGTGTGTGTTATATCTATGTTGTAGATGCATGCTAGACATTTGCAGGGAGTTGTTTGATTTTTAGGTTTGAGAGGTTCTTTGTGGTTTCATGCCAAGAGGGCGTGACAGAGTACTGCGGTCTCTAAATACCAGTGCACTGAAGCACTTCTGAATTATGTGGGTTCAGGCAAAGACGTGCCAGGTGGGCATAGAAACTAGAATCATCAACTTAGAGGAAGACCTGTGAGGTTGTTGAATACCTCAGGAGGCAAGGCTGTGCAGGAGAGGCACATTTGCAGACAAAATCTCCCTTTGAGTTCTGTGAGAGCTTTGCGAGGGGGGCATTGAGCACGTGCATAGAGTGCACAGAAGGGGACATAACTACTGGATGTTCTGTAAGAAGATACTCTTCCAGGTGGGCATTGAGTAGGTGTGTAGATAGGCATAGGAGAAAATAACTCTTTGAGTTCTAAATTTGAAGAAGAGTCCAAGGAAAGGGACCTTCATAGGGTTATTGAATACCCTGAAAGATTCAGCAAGAGGTTGTTTGAGCAGAAGAATAGCTAGGAGGGCATCACATTGTCCAATAGGAGGAGAAAGGAGAAGGACTTGTTTCCTTAGAAGTCTGGGAGAGAAGAGAAGCTCAGGACGAATAACACTTTATGTGTGCAAAGACCCTGTAGCAGCATAGAAGTGAAAGAATCCCCAGAGGATTCGAAGGATAAGCTCAGGAGGAATGATTTCAATGCACAGAGCCATAGTTGTAAGGGGCACAGAGGTCGAAGAACTCTTTGGAGGAGTTCAGAGTCTATAAAGCTCAGGAGAGACAACATTTTTATACACGCGGGCGAGGCTCAAAGTCACAGAGCTTGCAGAAGGGACAGAACAAAGGTCAATGCCTTTAGTCCTGAAAAAATATTCCAAGTCTGAGAAGAAAGCACATAAGCTTAGGAGGAGACACATCAGCCGTTATATTAGGCTGAGGAGAAGAGATTTGGACCATTGGTTTTCCACGTCCAGGAAGCAGCAGAGGAGACGAAAGTCCCGAAAGGCATTGGCGCATCGGGATATTGGCATTTGGGCTATCAGAGATCTCGATGATAAGAGATCGGGTCACTTCATAGTGAAAAACCCGAATTAAATCAGAGTCTTCCATCTGTTAGGATACGTGGCAACAATCTAGGCTTTCGGGGAAAATCTCGATAGGAAAGCGATTTCAGCATATCGGGATTCGATGTTTTGGGAATCCTGAGGACAAGGCGTTCGGGCATTTCGACACTTGAA
The DNA here is from genome assembly GCA_010110895.2 of Picea sitchensis. Taxonomy (NCBI): domain Eukaryota; kingdom Viridiplantae; phylum Streptophyta; class Pinopsida; order Pinales; family Pinaceae; genus Picea; species Picea sitchensis. The sequence goes on from SNQJ01S0086789.1 coordinate 27,079, forward strand.
GTTATAAAATCGTGAAAGGAGAGATTAGATATGAGCCTTATGTTCATTGAGACACGTGGCGGGGATCAAGGGACCCATCGGTATTTCGGCTACCGGGGGTTCAAGTTGACAATATTGTGTCATAGGGGTCGCTAGTAGCGAAGTCCTAAGAGAACCTGAGTCGTTCGCTGGAGAGTGGAAATGCGCCTCGAGGTCACCCGTATAGGGGATTCGAGCATCGAAGTTCTGAAAGACAAAACCTTTGACTTTGTGAGTGGCGAAGTCACGAGATAATCAGAACCATCCATTTGAGAGTGGACAGGTGGCACACTCTCCGACAGGGAGGTCAGACCTTCATTGACCATTTCGGAGTTTCATGGGTTGCAGAGATGAAAACTTAGCATCTGGATTCACGAAATCATGAAGTCTGAAAACTCTGAAAAGGTGGGAAGATCCATCNCCCACGTAGATGTCGTGTCGAAATTTTTCCATTTTATCATATTGGAGGGTAAGAGGTCAAGACCCCTTGTCCCGAAAGTTTCAAAGTAACGAAATCATGAAAGAATCTAAGCTGTCCATCTGAGTAGGACAGGTGGCAGAGATCAGAGGATCTCGCAAACTCAGAGGTTTGTCGGGTGAGCCCAAAATTTGGGTTCTTGAAGTTGCGGGAAGCGAAACCGCAAAGTGTCGAGGTTGCACCTAAGAGACATGTGGCAGAATTGCAAGGTGGGCCCTGGAAGTGGATCGACGGACACACGTTAGACATTCGGAAGATTCAACACCCCATTGACCTCTCGCCTCTCGGGGACTAGGGAGAAAAGGGAAAAAAGGTTGGACCTTTGAACTCGCGAAGGCGCGAGAGGAGAAAGGTGCTAGTGCTTAGCCTAGTCGGTGGTCACGCAAGGAGGGTGCTAACAAGGGGAGAGTTATACCCATTTTGCGATCTCGGTTATCGCAGGTTCAGAGAGGAAGAGACGGAGGTCACGACTCGTGAACTTGCGAGACCGTGAACTGCAAGAAAGAACCTATCGATTGATTAGAAAGATGATTCCAGAAGAGAATTCGAAAGAGCTAATCCGGCTCGAAGGGCATATAGAATGATCCTGTGAGCGGATATCGGTCCCGAGGGCCGATAGGTCTGCATCAGTTTTGGTATTAGAGCTCAGATTCTATTTGTACATTGTAGACAAAAGGGGCAGAAGGAAGACAGGGTTGTTGAAGACTCCGTGGTGATTTTTTGCGGGAAGGTAGCAATCAAGAAGACAGTCAGTAGGACTGTAGGAAGAGGCTAAAACACTCGAGGTTCCAGGAGTGAGAAAAAGATTTTCCAGGAGGACAGATGGAGACAATAACATGGCTACTAAAGGCCATAGGCATGCTGGGAGGAAAAGAAAAAAAGAAAAGCTTGTAAAAATTGAGGAAGAGCTCGCTGATATAAGGGCAGATATAGAAAATCTTGCATTGCAGATGCAACAGAAAGCCAAGCCAAGGTGGGTGTATGAATGGCCCATGATGAAGGCAAAAGAAAAATGGCTAGTTAAGGAATTGATGGATAGAAGACAGCGTAGGCTGTTAAAAGGATGGTTGAGGCATGCTGAAAACCTCAACGAACCTGAGGAAATGGTTCGGATATGTGAATCAAAGACTAGGAGAAATCTCAGTGATGCTGAGGAGGAAATGGGATCAGCTGAAGATCTCAAGAACTACTAGGAGGGCAGAGAAGAAATTCCTAATTTCCAGGTGGGAAAAGGGTTGAGATCATTGCGGGATATCACAGACTATCATGAGGATAGCCAGGAAATTTCACCGTGCCAGGTGGGCAATGAATCGAGATCGTTGTGGGATCTCACAGACTACCAGGAGGGCAGCAGTAAGTTGCCAATTTTTCAGGTGGGAAAGGGAACATAGATGGGACTGTCTGAAAGTCTCATGGACTCGGAGGTGAGTTCGATTCAGCCTGAGGTTCTCATAAAGATGGGATCAATTGATCTCATAGTCTGCCAAGAAAGAAGTAGGAAAATCCCATATTGCCAGGTGGGGAGGGATGAACAGATGAGACTATCTGAGAGTATCATAAACTCAGAGGTGAGTTTGGATCAGAAGATGAAACTAACAAAGGAGGAAGATCTAAGGAATCTTCTGATGATTGGAGGAATTCAAATATTCCTGCCACATAGCCCAGAGGAGGCCAAAGTCTATGTTGCAGATGAAGCAACAACAACAAGAGTAGGATATCTAGCTAAGACTATCAAAGAAAAATTGGAGTAGACTTTGGAAGCTTCCCAAGAAGCAAAAGAGGATGATGAGCATTCTGAGGAATGGCTCAATATTTTCAGCTAGGAAACTGAAAAGACTGCAACATTGGAGCTTGCAGAAGTGGAGGAAGAGGAAGAAGCAGACAACATTAGTTTGGCTGATTTGTATAAAAAAATTAAATCCCTGGAGAGAAGGGTGATAGTGAAGGGTATGCACATCCAACAGGTGAAGTTAGAAGTAGATGAAGAAGGCATCGAAGATCACAATGATCTACCCAATTGCAGAAAAATTTTGCAGCTGAGGAGACTGCAAAAGCAGGGCCAGCCATTGGAGTAGCTGGACGAAGTGATAGAGAAGATCAAGAAGCTGATGATTAGGTTAGCAGAGACTGTCAACAAGGAGAAGCTGAGTAGAAGAAAAGAAGTACCAGCAGTAGTGCAGCAACAGCAACAACAACAGGAAGATCGAGCAGATGAACATCTCTAGAAATTTGTTTGGGATCCAAGCGGATTTCCAAAGATGAGAGAGGAAGCTCATGAGCAGGAGCTCATGAATTTTGTAGCTGAGGAGTATTATGCAAGAGCATCTCTCCACGTCATCCATCCAACCAACCAGCCACGTCAGCGCATGCATTCAAAGCTAAAGAGAGGCGCAACCCTCATTTTCAATTTGAATTTGAAATTGAATGTAATTAAATGTTTTTAGGTTGGTGAGATGTGAAGTCATGATTTGCATAGGTTATAGATAGATAGGCCTCTAATGCTTTGAAGGCTGAGATCTAGATCTAATTTGTGGACTAGACAACCCTTTCAATTCCATTAAATAGGGTAGGTAGATTGGAGGGAAGAGCTCGAAGAGCCCCCTCATGTAAAAGATCAATTTTGATCTCATTTTAGTAAGTTGTGAGTGGTTAGAGTATGCACAAGAGATAGTGAGTGTGCAAGAGAAGGAGTCGAGACCTTGTTACAGGCCTTGCTCAGGAACACCTTGTAAAAATAGGCATTTTCCATTTAATACAAACAACAATTTTTCCTGCATATTTCCTGTGTTGTGTGAATGTATGTGTTTGTTCTATCTATGTTGTAGATGTATGCTAGACATTTGCAGGGAGTTGTTTGATTTTCATGTTTGAGAGGTTCTTTGTTGTTTCATGCCAGGAGGGCATGATAGAGTACTGCAGTCTCTAAATACTAGTGCACTGAAGCACTTTTGAATTCTGCGGGTTCAGGAAAAGACGTGCCAGGTGGGAAAAGAAACTGGAATCATCAACTCAGAGGAAGACCTGTCAGGTTGTTGAATACCTTAGGAGGAAAGGCTGTGAAGGAGAGGCACATTTGCAGACATAATATCTCTTTGAGTTCTGTGAGAGCTCTTCCAGGGGGGCATTGAGCAGGTGCATAGAGTGGACAAAGGGGACATAATTGATGGATGTTCTGTAAGAAGATACTCTGCCAGGTGGGCATTGAGTAGGTGTGTAGATAGGCACAGGAGAAAATAACTCTTTGAGTTATGAATTTGAAGAAGAGTCCAAGGAAAGGGACCTTCATAGGGTTACTGAATACCCTAAAAGACTCTGCAAGAGGTTGTTTGAGCAGAAGAATATCCAGGAGGGCATCACATTCTCCAATAGGAGGAGAAAGGAGAAGGAATTGTTTCCTTAGAAGTCTGGGAGAGAAGAGAAGCTTAGGATGGATAGCGCTTTATGTGAGAAGAGACCCTGTAGGGGCACATAAGTCAAAGAATCCCTAGAGGATTCGAAGGATAAGCTCAGGAGGAGGAGTGATTTCAACACACAAAGCCATAGCTGCAAGGGGCGCAGAGGTCGAAGAACTCTTTGGAGGAGTTCAGAGTCTATAAATCTCAAGAGAGACAGTGTTTTTATATGCACGGGCAAGACTCAAAGTTGCAGAGCTCACAGAAGGGATAGAACAAAGGTCGAGGCCTTTAGTCCTGGAAAAATATTCCAAGTCTGAGAAGAAAGCGCAGAAGCTCGGGAGGAGACACAGCAACCGTCAGATTAGGTTGAGGAGAAGAGATCTAAACCATTGGTTTTCCACGTCCAAGAAGAAGCAGAGGAGATGAAAGTCCCGAAAGCCATTGGTGCATCGGGATATTGACATTTCGGATATCAGAGATCTCGATGATGAGAGGTCGGGTCACTTCATAGTGAAAAACCCGAATTAAATCAGATCTATCCATCTTTTGGGATACGTGGCAGCAATCTAGGCTTTCGAGAAAAATCCAGATAGGAAAGTCATTTTGGCATATTAGGATTTGATGTTTCAAAAATCCTGAGGACAAGGCGTTCAGGCATTTCAGCACTTGAAGTTCTGAAATCACGAAAGGCGAGATTAGATCTGAGTTGTCTGTTCATTGAGACACGTGGCGGGGATCAAGGGACCCATTGGTATTTCGGCTACCGGGGGTTCAAGTTGACAAGATTGTGTCATAGGGGTCACGAGTAGCAAAGTCCCGAGAGAAACTGAACCATTCACTGGAGAATGGACACATGCCACGAGATCACCCATATCGGGGATTCGGGCATTAGAGGTCTGAATTTCACAACCTTCGACTTTGCGAGTGGCGAAGTCACGAGATAATCACAACTGTCCATCTGAGAGTGGACAGGTGGCACACTCTCCGACAGGGAGGTCAGACCTTCATTGACCATTTCGGAGTTTTGTGGGTTGAAGAGCTGAAAGCTTAGCATTCAGATTCAATAAGTTGCGAAGTCCAAAAACTCTGAAAAGGTGGGAAGATCCATCGTGGGACCTGCGTAGACGATGTGTCAGTATTTCTCCATTTCAGCATATCGGAGGGTAAGAGGTCAAGACCCTTGTCCCGAAAGTTCTGAATTCATGAAATCGTGAAAGAATCTAAGCCATCCATATGAGGAGGATAGGTGGCAGAGATCAGAGGATCTCACGAACTCGGAGGTTAGCCAGGTGAGAACCCAAAATTTGGGTTCTTAAAGTTGCAAGAAGCAAAACTGCGAAGTTCTGAGGTTGCACCTAAGAGACACATGGAAGAAATACAAGGTGGGTCATGGAAGTGGACCTGTGGAAACACGTCAGACATTCGGAGGAGTCAACACCCCATTGACCTCTCACCTCTCGGGGACTCGAGAGAAAATGGAATGAAGGTTGGACCTTTGAACTCACAAAGGTGCGAGAGGTGAAAGGTGTTAGTGCTTAGCCTAACTAGTGGTCGTGCAAGGAGTGTGCTGACAAGGGGAGAGCTATACCCATTTCACGATCTCGGTTATCGCGGGATCGCAGAGGAAGAGACTGAGGTCACGACTTGCGAACTTGCGAGACTGCGAACTGCGAGAAAGAACATGTGGATCAATTAGAAAGGGGATTCCAGAATAATATTCAAAAGAGTCGATCTGGCTCGAAGGACATATAGAATGATCTTTTGAGTGGATATCGGTCCTTAGGGCCAATAGTTCTACATCATTAATATATATATACATCATGAACCACCACCTCATGGCTCTGGGAATAATTAAGGGGAACATGGCCTTGGTTGGTCCCTCTACGCATACTCTCGGTTTGTGAATTGGATGTGGCCACACACAATTCTATAGGTTGCATAGGAGGGTTCATAAGTCATCAACAACTTGGGTTTTGTGATTTGGGTGAAAGTGTAAGACCATTATATATCTTTCTCATATAAATTCACTATATCTAGGAGTTTTGTACTTTCTAGTGTGTTGATTTAGTCTTTGTATTGGCTCACTCCTATTGCATCTAGAGAGAATTGAGATAAATATTGGCTCATCTAGTAGCCCAAATGACTACAACCAAATTCCATAGGATTTGAATATTGGCTCCTCTAGTATATCACATGATTACAACCAAATGACAGACGATTTGAATATTGTCTCCTCTAATAGCTCACATGACTACAACCAAATGACAGAGGATTTGAATATTGGAATGATTTACTTAGATCCTTATACCTCCAAACTGACTTATCCACAAAGGAACAATCTCATTATCACTTAGTCACCCTTTGATTCTTAAGTATATT
>SNQJ01S0086790.1:11824-45735 GCA_010110895.2 Picea sitchensis
CATAGCCATCAGATTAGGGTTTAAGGTTAAATGAGGTTAAAAGATCATTAATTGTGCCCATTGTCAATAGGTGTACGCCTTTCGACGTAACGAGACAAATCTATAAAATAAGAAACAAAAATGATTTTATTGCAGGATTGAACCCTACATTAGGTGGTGGTTTGTCATGGTCCTTAGGGTGTGGCTGAAATGACACAAATCAATTTCAAGGGATAGAAAAAAAAAATTGTCCTTTAAAAATTTGAACTTTTAGCATATCATTTTTTATCTTTTATATTAAAAAAATTAATTTTAAACAATCATGAAAAATGAACTTCAAACAAAATATGTTATTCAATTTCATAGTTATTCAATTTCAAGTATCCAATTTTATTTAATCATCTACCTTAATTTTAAACAATCATGAAAAATGAACTTCAAACAAAATATGTTATTCAATTTCATAGTTATTCAATTTCAAGTATCCAATTTTATTTAATCATCTACCGTGCAATATTTGCACATTAAATGGATAAATCCAAATCTTTATCCTTAGGCTTCCATCTTAGTGAACAGAGATTGACACGTTTAAGGAGAGATGGGATTAGACTCAAACATATCAAAGATGAACAGAGATTGACACGTTTAAGGAGAGATGGGATTAGACTGAAACATATCCTTATTTTCTCAACAATAATCAATATTTTATGTTCGGCTAGCAGCCAGAAAGAGTTTCAAAGGCCATTTTTTGTTCCATAAATGGGTGTGTAATATATTTAACTCATAAGCATAGTTGAAATAAATATAGTACACACGCATTTATGAAGAAAGTATGCATTTTGAGATAATAAGTGGAAGTCTATGACAGGGATAATGTTGGGATTTGGTGACAACGAATTTTTCTAAGGGATAATGTTGGGATTTGGTGACAACAAATTCTTCTAATGATAGATCTGGATTTTATTATTCTGCGTTGGTTACAACTAAATAGACTAAGTTAGAATATGGATAGGGATTGTATTTATTATTCAGTTTCTTGTAAATGTCTATAAATACATGTAAGCCCGTAGAGGCAAAAACGACTGTGAGAAACTGAGTGTGTGAGAGACTTGTAAATATGATGTAATCTCCATAATCCGAATAATAAGACAATTGATGCCTATGCTTGGTGGACATAGCCCAACGTTTGAGTGAACCACATGAAATCTCGGTGTCTATTTCTTATGTGTGTGATTGTTAATTATCACTATGAATTGTGTTTTCCGCACTGACAATTCTAACAACTGATATCCGAGCTATTGCGTTGGAGATCCATGGTGCAAGAAGGTAAATTGAGTGAAATCATCAACGCTTCCAAGAGTGTTAGAGAAGCACTAACACACTCATACTTACAAAATTAAACATTTTCTAGAAGCACGCACCCGATTCATCCACAAAAGAGTGCCAACACTCCCCATCAACACTCAAGAAGCGCTAGCACTGACCCAACCACACACAAAGAGCGTTGAAAATTAAACCTAGCGCTCCCCTACCCAAGTGAAGGGGCGCTAGCGCTCCCTTTTCAATAGTCCAAGGAGCGCTCCCTTTAAGAAACATTCGTATGATATTTTCTTTTTTCCAAAAAGTTAAGGTATGGTTTATTTTTGAAAAAGTAAAGGTGGAGGAGTGTTTATTAATTAAAATTGTCAAGTCACGCAAGGGTTTTTTTTTTTATGGAGAACGATTTATTAAATGGATGGAGATTTAAAGGTGGATGTATGTGAGTCATTAAAAAGTTTATTTCAAGGAATTTATATTTTTTAATTTTTTTTATGGTTTTAAACTCTTTTTTTTTTTAATAAGGGGTTTCAACATTGTAACTTATTTATTATTGAAGGATTCTTTTTAAACTACATACTATTGTTTCTCCACACTTAAAAGGGTTTTATAAGCAGTGGGTATTGGGAGATTTTTTGTGTTAATAGTTAAGATACAGAGTTTGAAGTTTGAAGTTGAAAAGTTCAACAGTAAAAACAACTTTGATCTCTGGAAGCTCAAGATGCGGGATTTATTGGTGCAACAAGGGTTGCAAAAAGCATTGGCAGACAAGTCAAAAAAAACAACAGCCATGATGGAATGTGAATGGGAAGATCTGGATGCGAAAGCTCTTAGTACCATTCGTTTATGTCTGGCGGATGAAGTTCTGTTTAATATCGTAGGAGAGGATAGAACATTAGGCTTATGGAGCAAGTTGGAAAGTCTATATATGATGAAGTCCTTGACGAGCAGAATCTACTTGAAGAGACAGTTGTACAGTTTGCAGATGAAAGAAGGTACAAAAGTTGTTGACCATTTAAATACCTTCAATACCCTTATAGTTCAATTGATTAGTATGGAGGTTACATTCGAAGAAGAAGATAAGGCTATTACACTATTGTGTTCATTACCTGACTCTTGGAATAATCTAGTCACCTCTATTAGCTTTAGCTGAACAATTGTTTTAGATTATTACTCTATTGTGGGACCTTTGTTGGCTGAGGAGATGAGGAGAAAATATAGTAAAGAAACCTCAACTTCAGAGGCGATGTTGATCAAAGGTCAAACCACAGAGAAGAATGAGAGAGGTTCTTTCCGATCTAAGTCAAGACACAGAAAGGGTAAAGGAAAATGTTGGCACTGTGGCAAAACGGGACATCTCAAGAAAGATTGTTGGAAGAGAAAGGAATCTAAGGAAAACTCTACAAAGGAAGCAAATTTGGTTGTAACAAATTCAGGTATAATTGATCACATTTTATCCATTTCTAGTAATTTACAATATCAAGATGAATGATAGTTAGATTCAGGTGCCTCCCACCACATGTGCTCACATAGAAATTGGTTCTTTTCTTACCAATCTATTGATGAGGGTGTAGTGTTTATGGGAAATGACATTCCATGTAAAATTGTTGGGGTTGGCAGTATTAGAATCAAGATGTTCGATGGTATTGTTAGGGAATTAACGGATGTTAGATATGTACCTGAGCTTAGATCAAATTTGATTTCATTAGGAGTGTTGGATTCTTGTGGATATAAGTATACAGGTCAAGGTGGAGCTCTCACAGTGTCGAAAGGTAATTTAGTAGTGATGAAGGCAAGAAAGGTTGATAACCTTTATAAGCTGGAAGGGAGTACTGAAGTGGCATCTAAAGTGACAGATGTATCTTCTTGTTTATGGCAGAAGCCTCAAGGTAATAAGAGAAAGAAAGAATTGCAGGTATTGGTAAGAGCTAAATAAGCTCCAGACTTAAAATCTTTGTTTCTAAATTCCTGCTTGTTTTATATCTTTGCAAGTTATGATGATGGTATAAAGGGATGTTGTGTGTGGGATCCTACTTCTCACAAGGTCATCATTGATAGAGATATTGTATGTATGGAACAACCAAACGGGTTGATTCAAGATCGCAACGGTAAATTTGTTTGCATGCTAGGTAATTCATTGTATGGCCTAATGGTGCCCAGGCAAATATACAAGATGTTTGAATCCTTCATAGTGAGTCAGAATTTTTCAAAGGTTAGGAATGACTATACGGTTTATAGTACATTCACAGTCTTGATGTTCTTTGTTGATGATATGCTCGATCCAAGCCGAAGCATGGATAAAATTAGTAAGAAAATGACTCAGGTGGACAGGACAATTCAGATGAGGGATCAAGGAGCAGCAAAACAAGTTAAAGGCATGAAAATATACAAAGATGGTAATGGTAAGATGTGGTTGGAGTTCAGCATGAACATTATAAAACCAGTTTTTATCCCTCTTGCTTTCCATTATAAGTTTTATTCAAGTATAGGGCTTGTCTATAAAGAAGAAAAAGTTATGTCTCGTGTAAGTTCAGTAGGAGGTCTGTTGTATGTGATGAAATGGTTAAGACCAGATGTTTCACATGCTAATGATGTTGTCAGAAACATGACAGATTCAGGAGTTGTAGTGAAATGGGTGCTTCAACATATGAGAAGCACAAATGTCACATATAATGGTTACACTGAGATGGTCTATGATAATTGTAATGTATATTTTATAGGTGTTTTGGATAGGAGGAGATCTATCACTAAATATGTTTCACAACACAGTTGTGGAAGACATGTTGGAGGTGGAGTGGCCCCTCGGGAAATCCAAACTTGCAAGTTACACAGGCGAGACCATGAAACCAATTTTATTAGAGAAGCTACAGTGGTGCTTGGCTTCTCTTGGCTTGTAGAAAAGGTGATGAACAAAAGGAAGGAGTAAGGTATAAGGTTAATTGTTGTCAAGGTGGAGATTGCTACTGATTTGGTGACAACGAATTCCTCTAATGATAGATCTGGATCCTATTATTCTGCGTTGATTACAACCAAATAGACCAAGTTAGAATATGGATAGGGATTGCATTTATTATTCAGTTTCTTGTAAATATATATAAGTACATGTAAGCCCATAGAGGCAAAAATGATTGTGAGAGACTAAGTGTGTGAGAGACTTGCAAATCTTATGTAATCTCCATAATCTGAATAATAAGACAACCGATGCCTATGCTTGGTGGACGTAGCCCAACGTTTGGGTGAACCACGTGAAATATCTGTGTCTATTTCTTATGTGTGTGATTGTTAATTATCACTGTGAATTGTGTTTTCCACATTGACAATTCTAACAAGTGGTACTAGAGCTACTGTGTTGGAGATCCGTGAGGTGAAATCCGTGTTGCAAGAAGGTGAATTGAATGAGCAGTGCGAGCAGAAAGTCATCAGCGCTCCCAGACAGTGTTAAAGGAGCGCTAATGCACTCATACTTATGAAATTAAAAAAATTCTGAAAACACACACCCGGTTCATCCACGAAAGAGTGTCGGGGCTCCCCATCAACACTCAAGGAGCGTTAGCACTCCCCCAGCCACACTCGAGGAATGTTGAAAAATAAACCTAGCGCTCCCCCACCCATAGTAAATGGGTGCTACCGCTCCCTTTTCAATAGTCCAAGGAGCGCTCCCTTTAAGAAACATTTGTATGATATTTTCCTTTTTTCAAAAAGTTAAGGTATGGTTTATTTTTGAAAAAGTAAAGGAGGAGGAGTGTTTATTAATTAAAATTTTCAAGTCACGTGGAGGTGTTTTAAGGTTTTTTTTTGTGGAGAATGATTTATTAAATGTATGTAGATTTAAAGGTGGATGTATGTGAGTCATTAAAATTTTTATTTTAAGGAATTTATATTTTTAAATTCTTTATGGTTTTAAACTTTTTTTTGGTTCAACATTGTAACTTATTTATTATTTAAGGTTTCCTTTTAAACTACATACTATTATTTCTCCACATTTAAAAGGGTTTTATAAGCCGTGGGTATTGGGAGTTTTTTGTGTTAATGGTTAAGATGTAGAGTTCGAAGTTTGAAATTGAAAAGTTCAGCGGTAAAAACAACTTTGAGCTCTTGAAGCTCAAGATGTGGGATTTATTAGTGCAACAAGGGTTGCAAAACACATTGGCAGGAAAGTCAAAGAAACCAACAGCCATGACGGAATGGGAATGGGAAGCTTTGAATGTGAAAGATCTTAGTACCATTCGTTTATGTCTGGCGAATGAGGTTATGTTTAATATCGTAGGAGAGGATACAACATCAGGACTATGGAGCAAGTTGGAAATTCTATATATAACGAAGTCCTTGACGAGCAGAATCTACTTGAAGAGATAGTTGTACAGTTTGTGAATGAAAGAAGGTACAAAATTTGCTGACCATTTAAATACCTTCAATACCCTTATAGTTCAATTGACTAGTATGCAAGTTAAATTCGAAGATGAAGATAAGGCTATTACACTATTGTGTTCATTGCCTAAGACTTGGGATAATCTAGTCGCCTCTATTAGCTTTAGCTTAGTAGATGTTTTAGATTATGACTCTGTTGTGGGAGCTTTTTTGGCTGAGGAGATGAGGATAAAATCTAGTAAATAAACCTCAACTTCAGAGGTGATGTTGATCAGAGGTCGAACCATAGAGAAGAATGAGAGAGGTTATTTCCGATGTAAGTCAAGACACAGAAAGGGTAAAGAAAAATATTGGCACCATGGCAAAACAAGACATCTCAAGAAAGATTGCTGGAAGAGAAAGGACTAGCCTCTATGTTAATATGAGCTCTTAGATCATCCCTCTCCTTGGTAATAGTTATTAGTTTGGTCTCATACCACTGTTGATCCTCTAAACCCTAAATCTGGGGTTATATTGTTGATGTTCAGAACCATTAGATATGGATTTCACACATAACATCGATAGTCAAATGGGGCCTTGTCCTTCCGATATTGTGTGTGTATGGCAGCAACACTTTCTCCTTTTATCCTAAGGAGGATAAGTCTCATTCTAGAATGTTTTTCAGATTGATGGATGTCGGACGAGGTGGATCTTTCAATGAAGGGAATCTAAGGAAAAATCTACGAAGGAAGAAAATTTGGCTATAACAAATTCAGGTATAATTGATCACGTTTTATCCATTTCTAGTAATTTACAATATCAAGATGAATGGCAGTTAGATTCAGGTGTCTCCCACCACATGTGCTCACATAGAAATTGTTTCTTTTCTTACCAATCTATTGATGAGGGTGTAGTGTTTACGGGAAATGGTATTCCATGTAAAACTATTGGGGTTGGCAGTATTAGAATCAGGATGTTCGATGGTATTGTTAGGGAATTAACGGATGTTAGATATGTACCTGAGCTTAAATTAAATTTGATTTCATTATGAGTGTTGGATTCTTGTGGATATAAGTATACAGGTCAAGGTGGAGCTCTCACAATGTCGAAAGGTAATTTAGTAGTGATGAAGGAAACAAAGGCTGATAACCTTTATAAGATGGAGGGGAGTACTGAAGTGGCATCTGAAGTGACAGATGTATCTTCGTGTTTATGGAAGAAGCATCAAGGTCATAAGAGAAAGAAAGAATTGCAGGTACTGGTAAGAGGTAAATCAGTTCCAGACTTAAAATATTTGTTTCTGAATTCCTGCTTGTTTCTGAATTCCTGATGATGGTATAAAGGGATGTTGTGTGTGGGATCCTACTTCTCACAAGGTCATCATTGATAGAGATATTGTATGTATGGAACAACCAAAATGGTTGATTCAAGATAGCAATGGTAAATTTGTTTGCATGCTAGGTAATTCATTGTATGGCCTAATGGTACCCAAACAAATATACATGAGGTTTGAATCCTTCATAGTGAGTCAGAATTTTTCAAAGGGTAGGAATGACTATACGATTTATAGTTCATTCACAGTCTTGATGTTCTTTGTTGATGATATGCTCGATGCAAGCTGAAGCATGGATAAAATCAGTAAGAAAATGACTCAGGTGGACGAGACAATTCAAATGAGGGATCAAGGAGTAGCAAAACAAGTTCAGGGCATGAAAATATACAAAGATGGTAATGGTAAGTTGTGGTTGGATTTCAGCATGAACATTATAAAACCAAATTTTATCCCTCTTGATTTCCATTATAAGTTTTCTTCAAGTATATTGCCTGTCTATATAGAAGAAAATGTTATGTCTCATGTAAGTTCAGTAGGAGGTCTGTTGTATGTGATGAAATGGTTAAGACCAGATGTTTCACATTCTAATGATGTTGTCAGAAACGTGACAGATTTAGGTGTTACAGTGAAATGGGTGCTTTAGCGTATGAGAAGCACAAATGTCACCTATAATGGTTATAATGAGATGGTCTGTGATAATTGTAATGTATATTTTATAGGTGTTTTGGATAGGAGGAGATCTATCAATAAATATGTTTCACAACACAGTTGTGGAAGACATGATGGAGGTGGAGTGACCCCTTAGGAAATTCAAACTCGTGCAAGTTACATAGGCAACATCATGAAACTAGTTTTATTAGAGAAGCTGCAGTGGTGCTTGGCTTCTCTTGGCTTGCAGAAAAGGTGATGAACAAATGGAAGGAGCAAGGTATCAGGTTAATTGTTGTCAAGGTGGAGATTGTTAGGAATTGGTGACAACGAATTCCTCTAATGATAGATCTGGATCCTATTATTCTACGTTGGTTACAACCAAATAGACCAAGTTAGAATATGGATAGGGATTGCATTTATTATTCAGTTTCTTGTAAATGTATATAAATACATGTAAGCTCGTAGAGGCAAAAATGATTGTGAGAGACTGAGTGTGTGAGAGACTTGCAAATCTAATGTAATCTCCATAATCCAAATAATAAGACAATCGATGCCTATGCTTCGTGGACGTAGACCAACGTTTGGGTGAACCACGTGAAATCTATGTGTCTATTTCTTATGTGTGTGATTGTTAATTATCACTGTGAATTGTGTTTTTCGCACATACAATTATAACAAGCGGTATCAGAGCTACTACGTTGGAGATCCATGAGGTGAAATATATGGTGCAAGAAGGTGAATTGAGAGAGCAGTGTGCGTAGAAAGTCATCAATGCTCCCAGGCAGTGTTAGAGGAGAGCTAGCGCACTCATACTTACGAAATTAAAAATTTACTGGAAGCGCGCACCCGGTTCATCCACGAAAGAGTGTCGATGCTCCCCCATCAACACTCAAGGAGCACTAGTTCTCCCCCAGCCACACTCAAGGAGCGTTGAAAATTAAACCTAGCATTCCCCCACCCATAGTAAAGGGGCGCTAGCGCTCCCTTTTGAATAGTACAAGGAGCGCTCCCTTTAAGAAACATTCGTATGATATTTTCCTTTTTTCAAAAACTTAAGGTATGGTTTATTTTTGAAAAAGTAAAGGTGGAGGAGTGTTTTTTAATTAAAATTGTCAAGTCACGTGGATGTGTTTTAAGGTTTTTTTTATGGATAACAATTTATCAAATGGATGGAGATTTAAAGGTGGATGTATGTGAGTCATTAAAAAGTTTATTTTAAGGAATTTATATTTTGAAATTCTTTATGGTTTTAAACATTTTTTGGTTCAACATTGTAACTTATTTATTATTTAAGGGTTCCTTTTAAACTACATATTATTATTTCTCCACATTTAAAAGGGTTTTATAAGAAGTGGGTACTGAGATATTTTTTGTGTTAATGGCTACGATGCAGAGTTCGAAGTTTGAAGTTGAAAAGTTCAGTGGTAAAAAGAACTTTGAGTTCTGGAAGCTCAAGATGCAGGATTTACCGGTGCAACAAGGGTTGCAAAAAGCATTGGCAGGCAAGTCAAAGAAACCAACAACCATGACAGAATGGGAATGGGAAGCTCTGGATGTGAAAGCTCTTAGTACCATTTGTTTATGTCTGGCAGATGAGGTTATGTTTAATAGCGTAGGAGAGGATACAACATCAGGCTTATGGAGCAAGTTGGAAAGTCTATATATGACGAAGTCCTTGATGAGAAGAATCTACTTGAAGAGATAGTTGTACAGTTTGCAGATGAAAGAAGGTACAAAATTTGTTGACCATTTAAATACCTTCAATACCCTTATAGTTCAATTAACTAGTATGGAAGTTAAATTCGAAGATGAAGATAAGGCTATTACACTATTGTGTTTATTGTCTAAGTCTTGGGATAATCTAGTCACCTCTATTAGCTTTAGTTCAACATATGTTTTAGATTATGACTCTATTGTAGGAGCTTTGTTGGCTGAGGAGATGAGGATAAAATCTAGTAAATAAACCTCAACTTCATAGGTGATGTTGATCAGAGGTCGAACCACAGAGAATAATGAGAGAGGTTATTTCTGATCTAAGTCAAGACACAGAAAGGGTAAAGAAAAATGTTGGCACTATGGAAAAACAAGACATCTCAAGAAAGATTGCTAGAAGAGAAAGGAATTTGAGGAAAACTCTACGTAGGAAACAAATTTGACTGTAACAAATTCAGGTATAATTGATCACGTTTTATCCATTTCTAGTAATTTACAATATCAAGATGAATGACAGTTAGATTCAGGTGCCTCCCACCACATGTGCTCACATAAAAATTGGTTATTTTCTTACCAATCTGTTGATGATGGTGTAGTGTTTATGGGAAATGGTATTCCATGTAAAACTATTGGGGTTGGCAGTATTATAATCAGGATGTTCAAAGGTATTGTTAGGGAATTAACGGATGTTAAATATGTACCTGAGCTTAAATCAAATTGATTTCATTAGGAGTGTTGGATTCTTGTGGATATAAGTATACAGGTCAAGGTGGAGCTCTCACAGTGTCGAAAGGTAATTTAGTAGTGATGAAGGAAACAAAGGTTGTTAACCTCTATAAGTTGGAAGGAAGTACTGAAGTGGCATCTGAAGTGATAGATTTATCTTCTTGTTTATGGCAGAAGCATCAAGGTCATAAGAGAAAGAAAGAATTGTAGGTACTGGTAAGAGGTAAATTAGTTCTAGACTTAAATTCTTTGTTTCTGAATTACTCCTTGTTTTATATCTATGCAAGTTATGATGATGGTATAAAGGGATGTTGTGTGTGGGATCCTACTTCTCACAAGGTCATCATTGTCAGAGATATTGTATGTATGGAACAACCAAAAGGGTTGATTCAAGATCGCAATGGTAAATTTGTTTGCATCCTAGGTAATTCATTGTATGGCCTAACGGTACCCAGGCAAATATACAAGAGGTTTGAATCCTTCATAGTGAGTCAAAATTTTTCAAAGAGTAGGAATGACTATATGGTTTATAGTACATTCACAGTCTTGATGTTCTTTGTTGATGATATACTCGATGCAAGCTGAAGCATGGATAAAATCATTAAGAAAATGACTCAGGTGGACGACACAATTCAGATGAGGGATCAAGGAGTAGCAAAACAAGTTAAGGGCATGAAAATATACAGAGATGGTAATCGTAAGTTGTGTTTGGAGTTCAACATGAACATTATAAAACCATTTTTTATCCCTCTTGGTTTCCATTATAAGTTTTCTTCAAGTATAGGGCTTGTCTATAAAGAAGAAAAGGTTATGTATCGTGTAAGTTCAGTAGGAGATCTGTTGTATGTGATGAAATGGTTAAGACCAGATGTTTCACATACTAATGATGTTGTCAAAAACGTGACAGATTTAGGTGTTACAGTGAAATGGGTGCTTCAGCGTATGAGAAGCACAAATGTCACCTATAATGGTTACACTGAGATGGTCTGTGATAATTGTAATGTATATTTTACAGGTGTTTTGGATAGGAGGAGATCTATCAATAAATATGTTTCACAACACAGTTGTGGAAGACATGTTGGAGGTGGAGTGACCCCTCAGGAAATCCAAACTCGTGCAAGTTACATAGGCAAGATCATGAAACCAATTTTATTAGAGAAGCTGCAGTGGTGCTTGGCTTCTCTTGGCTTGCAAAAAAGGTGATGAACAAAAGGAAGGAGCAAGGTATCAACTTAATTGTTGTCAAGGTGGAGATTGTTAGGATTTGGTGACAACGAATTCCTCTAATGATAGATCTTGATCCTATTATTCTACATTGGTTACAACCAAATAGACCAAGTTAGAATATGGATAGGGATTGCATTTATTATTCAGTTTCTTGTAAATTTATATAAATACATGTAAGCCCGTAGAGGCAAAAACAATTGTGAGAGACTGAGTGTGTGAGAGACTTGCAAATCTGATGTAATCTCCATAATCCGAATAATAAGACAATCGATGCCTATGTGTCATGGACGTAGCCCAACGTTTGGGTGAACCATGTGAAATCTCTATGTCTATTTCTTATGTGTGTGATTGTTAATTATCATAGTGAATTATGTTTTCCGCACTGACAATTCTAACAAGCGGTATCAGAGCTACTACATTGGAGATCCATGAGGTGAAATCTGTGGTGCAAGAAGGTGAATTGAGAGAGCAGTGTGCGTAGAAAGTCATCAGCGCTCCCAAGTAGTGTTAGAGGAGCGCTAGCACACTCATACTTACGAAATTAAAAATTTCCTGGAGGCACGCACCCAGTTCATCCACGAAAGAGTGTCGATGCTCCCCCACCAACACTCAAGGAGAGTTAGCACTCCCCCAGCCACACTCAAGGAGCTTTGAAAATTAAACCTAGCGCTCCCCCACCCATAGTAAAGGGGCGCTAGCGCTCCCTTTTCAATAGTCCAAGGAGCGCTCCCTTTAAGAAACATTCTTATGATATTTTCCTTTTTTCAAAAAGTTAAAGTATGGTTTATTTTTGAAAAAGTAAAGGTGGAGGAGTGTTTATTAATTAAAATTGTCAAGTCACGTGGATGTGTTTTAAGGTTTTTTTATGGAGAACGATTTATTAAATGGATGGATATTTAAAGAGGGATGTATGTGAGTCATTAAAAAGTTTATTTTAAGGAATTTATATTTTTAAATTCTTTATGGTTTTAATTTTTTTTTGGTTCAACATTGTACCTTATTTATTATTTAAGGATTCCTTTTAAACTACATACTATTATTTCTCCACATTTAAAAGGGTTTTATAAGCAGTGGGTATTGGGATATTGTTTGTATTAATGGCTAAGATGGAGAGTTCGAAGTTTGAAGTTGAAAAGTTCAGCGGTAAAAACAACTTTGAGCTCTGGAAGCTCAACATGTGGGATTTACTGGTGCACCAAGGGTTGCAAAAAGCATTGGCAGGCAAGTCAAAGAAACCAACAACCATGATGGAATGGGAATGGGAAGATCGAGATGTGAAAGTTCTTAGTACCATTCGCTTATGTCTGGCGGATGAGGTTTTGTTTAATATCGTAGGAGCGGATACAAAATCCGGCTTATGGAGCAAGTTGGAAAGTCTATATATGATGAAGTCCTTGACGAGCAAAATCTACTTGAAGAGACAACTGTACAGTTTGTGGATGAAAGAAGGTACAAAAGTTGTTGACCATTTAAATACCTTCAATACCCTTATAGTTCAATTGACTAGTATGGAAGTTAAATTCAAAGATGAAGATAAGGCTATTACACTATTGTGTTCATTGCCTGAGTCTTGGGATAATCTAGTCACCTCTATTAGCTTTAGCTGAATAGATGTTTTAGATTATGACTATGTTGTGGGAGCTTTGTTGGCTGAGGAGACGAGGATAAAATCTAGTAAAGAAGCCTCAACTTCAGAGGCGATGCTGATCAGAGGTCGAACCACAGAGAAGAATGAGAGATGTTATTTCCGATCTATGTCATGACATAGAAAGGGTAAAGCGAAATGTTGGCACTGTGGCAAAACAAGATATCTCAAGAAATATCGCTGGAAGAGAAAGGAATCTGAGGAAAACTCTACGAAGGAAGAAAATTTGGCTGTAACAAATTCATGTATAATTGATCACGTTTTATCCATTTCTAGTCATTTACAATATCAAGATGAATGACAGTTACATTCAGGTGCCTCCCACCACATGTGCTCACATAGAAATTTGTTCTTTTCTTACCAATCTATTGATGAGGGTGTAGTGTTTTTGGGAAATGGTATTCCATGTAAAACTGTTGGGGTTGGCAGTATTAGAATTAGGATATTCGATGGTATTGTTAGGGAATTAACAGATGTTAGATATGTAACTGAGCTTAAATCAAATTTTATTTCATTGGGAGTGTTAGATTCTTGTGGATATAAGTATACAGGTCAAGGTGGAGCTCTCACAGTGTCGAAAGGTAATTTAGTAGTGATGAAGTCAACAAAGGTTCATAACCTTTATAAGCTGGAAGGGAGTACTGAAGTGGCATCTGAAGTGACATATGTATCTTCTTGTTTATGGTAGAAGCATCAAGGTCATAAGAGCAAGAAAGAATTGCAGGTACTGGTAAAAGGTAAATCAGTTCCAGACTTAAAATCTTTGTTTCTGAATTCTTGCTTGTTTTATATCTCTGCAAGTTATGATGATGGTATAAAGGAATGTTGTGTGTGGGATCCTACTTCTCACAAGGTCATCATTGACAGAGATATTGTATGTATTGAACAACCAAAAGGGTTGATTCAACATCGCAACGGTAAATTTGTTTGCATGTTAAGTAATTCATTGTATGGCCTAATGGTACCCAGGCAAATATACAAGAGGTTTGAATCCTTCATAGTGAGTCAGAATTTTTCAAAGGGTAGGAATGACTATATGGTTTATAGTACATTCACAGTCTTGATGTTATTTGTTGATGATATGCTCGATGCAAGCCGAAGCATGGATAAAATCAGTAAGAAAATGATTCAGGTGGACAGGACAATTCATATGAGGGATCAGGAAGAAGCAAAACAAGTTAAGGGCATGAAAATATATAGAGATGGTAATGGTAAGCTGTGGTTGGAGTTCATCATGAACATTATAAAACCAATTTTTATCCCTCTTTCTTTCCATTATAAGTTTTTTTCAAGTATAGGGCATGTCTATAAGGAAGAAAAGGTTATGCCTCGTGTACATTTAGTAGGAGGTCTGTTGTATGTGATGAAATGGTTAAGACAAGGTGTTTCACATGCTAATGATGTTGTCACAAATGTGACAGATTCAGGGGTTGTAGTGAAATGGGTGCTTCAGCGTATGAGAAGCACAAATGTCACCTATAATGGTTACATTGAGATGGTCTGTGATAGTTGTAATGTATATTTTACAGGTGTTTTGGATAGGAGGAGATCTATCACTAAATATGTTTCACAACACAGTTGTGGAAGACATGTTGGAGGTGGAGTGACCCCTCAGGAAATCCAAACTCGTGCAAGTTACACATGCAAGATCATGAAACCAGTTTTGTTAGAGAAGCTGTAGTGGTGCATGGCTTCTCTTGGCTTGTAGAAAAGGTGATGAACAAAGGAAAGGAGCAAGGTATCAGGTTAATTATTGTCAAGGTGGAGATTGTTAGGATTTGGTGACAACGAGTTCCTCTAATGATAGATTTGGATCCTATTATTTTGGGTTGGTTACAACCAAATAGACCAAATTAGAATATGGATAGGGATTGAATTTATTATTCATTTTCTTGTAAATGTATATAAATACATGTAAGCACGTAAAGGCAAAAACGACTGTGAGAGACTGAGTGTGTGAGAGACTTGCAAATCTGATGTAATCTCCATAATATGAATAATAAAACAATCGATTCCTATGATTGGTGGATGTAGCCCAACATTTGGGTGAACCACGTGAAATCGTTGTGTCTATTTCTTATATGTGTGACTGTTAATTATCACTGTGAATTGTGTTTACCGCACTGACAATTAAAAAGTTTATTTTAAGGAATTTATATTTTTAAATTCTTTATGGTTCTAAACTTTTTTTGGTTCAACATTGTACCTTATTTATTATTTAAGGATTCCTTTTAAACTTCATACTATGATTTCTCCACATTTAAAAGGGTTTTATAAGCAGTGGGTACTGGGAGATTTTTTGTGTTAATGGCTAAGATGCAGATTTTGAAGTTTGAACTTGAAAAGTTCAACGGTAAAAACAACTTTGAGGTCTGGAAGCTCAAGATGAGGGATTTACTAGTGCAACAAGGATTGCAAAATCATTGGCAGGCAATTCAAAGAAACCAACAGCCATGACGGAATGGGAATGAGAAGATCTGGATGTGAAATCTCTTAGTACCATTCGTTTATGTCTGGCGGATGAGGTTTTGTTTAATATCGTAGGAGAGGATACAAAATCAGGCGTATGGAGCAAGTTGGAAAGTATATATATGACAAAGTCCTTGACAAGCAGAATCTACTTGAAGAGACAGTTGTACATTTTGCGGATGAAAGAAGGTACAAAAGTTGTTGACCATTTAAATACCTTCAATACCCTTATAGTTCAATTGACTAGTATGGAAGTTAAATTCGAAGATGAAGATAAGGCTATTACACCAAGGATAATTTTAATGATGGAAATTTATTTTAAAATGTAGAAACCTTGGTGAATATTACAAATACTTCATATGTCAACTATAAATGTTTGACGATATGTTTTTAAAAGTATTCAAATTTCTAAGTATTTTATATAGTTTTTATAAATTTTTGGCAATTTTTAAGGTAAAATACTTTTATCCTATAGAATTTGGGCGAATAATTTTTAAAATAACGAATCTCGTTTTTGGATAAACCATGGAAAATTAGCCCATGAGCAAAATTTAGCCCCTAAAATCATCCCTGTATTACACTATTATGTTCGTTGCCTGAGTCTTGGGATAATCTAGTCACTGCTATTAGCTTTAGGTCAGCAAATGTTTTAGATTACAACTCTGTTGTGGGAGCTTTGTTGGCTAAGGAGATGAGGAGAAAATCTAGTAAAGAAACCTCAACTTCAGAGGTGATGTTGATAAGAGGTCAAACCACAGAGAAGAATGAGAGAGGTTCTTTCTGATCTAAGTCAAGACACAGAAAGGGTAAAGAAAAATGTTGACACTGTGTCAAAATAAGACATCTCAAGAAAGATTTATGGAAGAGAAAGGAATCTGAGGAAAACACTATGAAAGAAACAAATTTGGTTGTAAAAAATTCAGGTATATTTGATCACGTTTTATCCATTTCTAGTAATTTACAATATCAAGATGAATGGCAGTTAGATTCAGGTGCCTCCCACCACATGTGCTCACATAGAAATTGGTTATTTTCTTACCAATCTGTTGATGAGGGTGTATTGTTTACGGGAAATGGTATTCCATGTAAAACTGTTGGGGTTGGCAGTATTAAAATCAGGATGTTCGATGGTATTGTTAGGGAATTAATGGATGTTAGATATGTAATTGAGCTTAAATCAAATTTGATTTCATTAGGAGTGTTGGATTCTTGTGGATATAAGTATACAAGTCAAGGTGGAGCTCTCACAGTGTCGAAAGGTAATTTAGTAGTGATGAAGGAGACAAAGGTTGATAACCTTTATAAGCTGGAAGGGAGTACTAAAGTGGCATCTAAAGTGACAGATGTATCTTCTTGTTTATGGCAGAAGAATCAAGGTCATAAGAGAAAGAAATAATTGCATGTACTGGTAAGAGGTAAATCAGTTCCAAACTTAAAATCTTTGTTTCTAAATTCCTGCTTGTTTTATATCTCTGCAAGTTATGATGATGTTATAAAGGGATGTTGTGTGTGGGATCCTACTTCTCACAAGGTCATCATTGATAGAGATATTGTATGTATGGAACAACCAAAAGTGTTGATTCAAGATCGCAATGGTAAATTTGTTTGCATGCTAGGTAATTCATTATGTGGCCTAATGGTACCCAGACAAATATACAAGAGGTTTGAATCCTTCATACTGAGTCGGAATTTTTCAAAGGGTAGGAATGACTATACGGTTTATAGTACATTCATAGTCTTGATGTTCTTTACTGATGATATGCTCGATGCAAGCAGAAGCATGGATAAAATCATTAAGAAAATGACTCAAGTGGACAAGACAATTCAGACGAGGTATCTAGGAGCAGCAAAACAAGTTAAGGGCATGAAAATATACAGAGATGGTAATGGTAAGCTCTGGTTGGAGTTCAGCATGAACATTATAAAACCAGTTTTTATCCCTCTTGCTTTCCATTATAAGTTTTCTTCAAGTATAGGGCATGTCAATAAAGAAGAAAGGTTATGTCTCGTGTAAGTTCAGTAGGAGGTCTGTTGTATGCGATGAAATGGTTAAGACCAAATGTTTCACATGCTAATGATGTTGTCAAAAACGTGACAGATTTAGTTGTTGTAGTGAAATGGGTGCTTCAGTGTATGAGAAGCACAAATGTCACCTATAATGGTTACATTGAGATGGTTTGTGATAATTGTAATGTATATTTTACAGGTGTTTTGGATAGGAGGAGATCTATCACTAAATATGTTTCACAACATAGTTGTGGAATACGTGTTGGAGGTGGAGTGACCCCTCAGGAAATCCAAACTCGTGCAAGTTACACAGGCGAGATCATGAAACCAATTTTATTAGAGAAGTTACAATGGTGCTTGGCTTCTCTTGGCTTGTCGAAAAGGTGATGAAAAAAAGGAAGGAGCAAGTTATTAGGTTAATTGTTGTCAAGGTGGAGATTGTTAGGATTTCGTTACAACGAATTCCTCTAATGATAGATCTGGATCCTATTATTCTGCGTTGGTTACAACCAAATACACCAAGTCAGAATATGGATAGGGATTGCATTTATTATTTAGTTTCTTGTAAATGTATATAAATACATGTAAGCCCATAGAGGCAAAAACGACTGTGAGAGACTGAGAGTGTGAGAGACTTACAAATCTGATGTAATCTCCATAATCCGAATAATAAGAAAATCGATGCCTATGCTTGGTGGATGTAGCCCAACGTTTGGGTGAACCATGTGAAATATCTGTGTCTATTTCTTATGTGTGTGATTGTTAATTATCACTGTGAATTGTGTTTTTCGCACTGACAATTCTAATAAATGGTATCAGAGCTACTGTGTTGGAGATCCGTGAGGTTAAATCTGTGGTGCAAGAAGGTGAATTGAGTGAGCAGTGTGAGCATAAAGTCATCATCTCTCCCAGGCAGTGTTAGAGGAGCACTGGCACACTCATACTTACGAAATTAAAAATTTTCAGAAGGCGCGCACCCAGTTCATCCACGAAAGAGTGTCGGCGCTCCCCCATCAACACTCGAGGAGCGCTAGCACTCCCCAACCACACTCCCTAGTGTTGAAAATTAAACCTAGCACTCCCCCACCCATAGTAAAGGGGCGCTACCGCTCCCTTTTCAATAGTCCAAGGAGCGCTCCCTTTAAGAAACATTCGTATGATATTTTCCTTTTTTCAAAAAGTTAAGGTATGGTTTATTTTTGAAAAAGTAAAGGTGGATGAGTGTTTATTAATTAAAATTGTCAAGTCACGTGGATGTGTTTTAAGGTTTTTTTTATGGAGAATGATTTATTAAATGGATGGAGATTTAAAGATGGATGTATGTGAGTCATTAAAAAGTTTATTTTAAGGAATTTATATTTTTAAATTCTTTATGGTTTTAAACTTTTTTTGGTTCAACATTGTAACTTATTTAGTATTTAAGGATTCCTTTTAAACTATATACTATTAGTTCTCCACATTTAAAAGGGTTTTATAAGTAGTGGGTACTGGGAGATTTTTTGTGTTAATGCCTAAGATGCAGAGTTCGAAGTTTGAAGTTGAAAAGTTCAGTGGTAAAAACAACTTTGAGCTCTGGAAGCTCAAAATGCGAGATTTACTAGTGCAACAAGGTTTGCAAAAAGCATTGGCAGTCAAGTCAAAGAAACCAATAGCCGTAACGGAATGGGAATGGGAAGCTCTAGATGCGAAAGCTCTTAGTACCGTTTGTTTATGTCTGGCGGATGAGGTTTTGTTTAATATCGTAAGAGAGGATACAACATCCGTCTTATGGAGTAAGTTGGAACTTATATATATGACGAAGTCCTTGATGACCAAAATCTACTTGAAGAGATAGATGTACAGTTTGCAGATGAAAGAAGATACAAAAGTTGTTGACCATTTAAATACCTTCAATACCCTTATAGTTCAATCGACTAGTATGGAAGTTAAATTTGAAGATGAAGATAAGGCTATTACACTATTGTGTTCGTTGCCTAAGTCTTGGGATAATCTAGTCACCTCTATTAGATTTAGCTCAACAGATGTTTTAGATTATGACTCTGTTGTGGGAGCTTTGTTGGTTGAGGAGATGGGGAGAAAATCTAGTAAAGAAACCTCAACTTCAGAGGCAATGTTGATCATAGGTCGAACCACAGAGAAGAATGAGAGAGGCTCTTTCCAATCTAAGTCAATACACAGAAAGGGTAAAGCAAAATGTTGGCACTGTGGAAAAACATGACATCTCAAGAAAGTTGCTGGAAGAGAAAGGAATCCGAAGAAAACTCTACGAAGGAAGCAAATTTGGCTGTAACAAATTCATGTATAATTGATCACGTTTTATCCATTTCTAGTAATTTACAATATCAAGATGAATGGTAGTTAGATTTAGGTGCCTCCCACCACATGTGCTCACATAAAAATTGGTTCTTTTCTTACCAATCTATTGATGAGGGTGTAGTGTTCATGGGAAATGGTTTTCCATGTAAAATTGTTGGGGCTGTCAGTATTAGAATCAGGATGTTCAATGGTATTGTTAGGGAATTAATGGATGTTAGATATGTACCTGAGCTTAAATCAAATTTGATTTCATTAGGAGTGTTGGATTCTTGTGGATATAAGTATACAGGTCAAGGTGGAGCTCTCACAGTGTCGAAAGGTAATTTAGTAGTGATGAAGGAAACAAAGGTTGATAACCTTTATAAGTTGGAAGAGAGTACTGAAGTGGCATATGAAGTGACAGATGTATCCTCTTGTTTATGGCAGAAGCATCAAGGTCATAAGAGAAAGAAAGAATTGTTGGTACCGGTAAGAGGTAAATCAGTTCCAGACTTAAAATATTTGTTTCCGAATTCCTACTTGTTTTATATCTCTGCAAGTTATGATGATGGTATAAAGGGATGTTGTGTGTGGGATCCTACTTCTCACAAGGTCATCATTGATAGAGATATTGTATGTATGGAACAACCAAAAGGGTTGATTCAATATTGCAACGATAAATTTGTTTGCATGCAAGGAAATTCATTGTATGGCCTAATGGTACCCAAGAAAATATACAATAGGTTTGAATCCTTCATAGTGAGTCATAATTTTTCAAAGGGTAGGAATGAATATACGGTTTATAGTACATTCATAGTCTTGATGTTCTTTGCTGATGATATCCCCAATGCAAGCCGAAGCATGGATAAAATCAGTAAGAAAATGACTCAGGTTGACAGGACAATTCAGATGAGGGATCAAGGAGATGCAAAACATGTTAAGGGCATGAAAATATACAAAGATGGTAATGGCAAGTTGTGGTTGGAGTTCAGCATGAACATTATAAAACCATTTTTTATCCCTCTTGTTTTCCATTATAAGGTTTCTTCAAGTATAAGGCCTATCTATAAAGAAGAAAAGGTTATGTCTCGTGCAAGTTCAGTAGGAGGTCTATTGTATGTGATGAAATGGTTAAGACCAAATGTTTCACATGCTAATGATGTTGTCAGAAACGTGATAGATTCAGGTGTTGCAGTGAAATGGGTGCTTCAGCATATGAGAAGCACAAATGTCACCTATAATGGTTACACTGAGATGGTCCGTGATAATTGTAATGTATATTTTATAAGTGTTTCGGATAGGAGGAGATATATCACTAAATATGTTTCACAACACAGTTGTGGAAGACATGTTGGAGGTGGAGTGACCCCTCAAGAAATCCAAACTCGTGCAAGTTACACAGGCGAGATCATGAAACCAATTTTATTAGAGAAGCTGCAGTGGTGCTTCGCTTCTCTTGGCTTGCAGAAAAGGTGATGAACACAAGAAAGGACAAGGTATCAGGTTAATTTTTGTCAAGGTGGAGATTGTTAGGATTTGGTGACAACGAATTCCTCTAATGATAGATGTGGATCCTATTATTTTACGTTGGTTACAATCAAATAGACCAAGTTAGAATATGGATAGGGATTACATTTATTATTCAGTTTCTTGTAAATGTATATAAATACATGTAAGCCCGTAGAGGAAAAAACGACTATGAGAGACTGAGTGTGTGAGAGACTTGAAAATCTGATGTAATCTCCATAATCCGAATAATAAGACAACCAATGCCTATGCTTGGTGGACGTAGCCCAATGTTTGGGTGAACCACGTGAAATCTCTATGTCTATTTATTATGTGTGTGATTGTTAATTATCACTATGAATTGTGTTTTCCACACTGACAATTCTAACAAGTGGTATCAAAGCTACTGCGTTGGAGATTCTTGAGGTGAAATCCGTGGTGCAAGAAGGTGAATTGAGTGAGCAGTGTGAGCAGAAATTCATCAGCGCTCCAAGGCAGTGTTAGAGGAGTGCTAGCGCACTCATACTTACGAAATAAAAAAATTCTGGAAGCGCTCACCCGGTTCATCCACGAAAGACTGTCGGTGCTCCCCCATCAACACTCAAGGAGCACTAGCGCTCCCCCAGCCACACTCAAGGAGCGCTGAAAATTAAACCTAGAGCTCCCCCACCCATAGTAAAGGGACGCTAGCGCTCCCTTTTCAATAGTCCAAGGAGCGCTCCCTTTAAGAAACATTCGTATGATATTTTTCTTTTTTCAAAAAGTTAAGGTATGGTTTATTTTTGAAATAGTAAAGGTGGAGGAGTGTTTATTAATTAAAATTGTCAAGTCACGTGGATGTGTTTTAAGGTTTTCTTATGGAGAACGATTTATTAAATGGATGGAGATTTAAAGGTGGATGTATGTGAGTCATTAAAAAGTTTACTTTAAGGAATTTATAATTTTAAATTCTTTATCTTTCTAAACTTTTTTAGGTTCAACATTGTACCTTATTTATTATTTAAGGATTCCTTTTAAACTACATACTATTATTTCTCCACATTTAAAAGGGTTTTATAAGCAGTGGGTACTGGGAGATTTTTTGTGTTAATGGCTAAGATGCAGAGTTCGAAGTTTGAGGTTGAAAAGTTCAACGGTAAAAACAACTTTGAGCTCTGGAAGCTCAAGATGTGGGATTTACTGGTGCAACAAGGGTTGCAAAAGGCATTGGTAGGCAAGTCAAAGAAACCAATAGTCATGACAGAATGGGAATGGGAAGATCTGGATGCGAAAGCTCTTAGTACCATTCATTTATGTCTGGCGGATGAGGTTTTGTTTAATATTGTAGGAGAGGATGCAACATCAAGATTATGGAGCAAGTTGGAAAGTCTATATATGACAAAGTCGTTGATGAGAAGAATCTACTTGAAGAGACAGTTGTACAGTTTGCGGACGAAAGAAGGTACAAAATTGGTTGACCATTTAAATACCTTCAATACCCTAATAGTTCAATTGACTAGAATGGAAGTTAAAATCAAAGATGAAGATAAGGCTATTACACTATTGTGTTCGTTGCCTAAGTCTTGGGATAATCTAGTCACCTCTATTAGCTTTAGCTCAGCATATGTTTTAGATTATGACTCTGTTGTGGAAGCTTTGCTGGCTAAGGAGATGAGGAGAAAATCTAGTAAAGAAACCTCAACTTCAGAGGCGATGATGATCAAAGGTCGAACCACATAGATGAATGAGATAGGTTCTTTTTTATCTAAGCCAAGATATAGAAAGGGTAAAGAAAAATGTTTGCACTGTGGAAAAACAAAACATCTCAAGAAACATTGCTGGAAGAGAAAGGAATCCGAGGAAAACTCTACAAAGGAAGAAAATTTGGCTATAACAAATTCAGGTATAATTGATCATGTTTTATCCATTTCTAGTAATTTACAATATCAAGATGAATGGCAGTTAGATTCAGGTTCCTCCCACCACATGTTCTCACATAGAAATTGGTTTTTTTCTTACCAATTTGTTGATGAGGGTGTAGTGTTTATGGGAAATGGTATTGCATGTAAAACTATTGGGGTTGGAAATATTAGAATCAAGATGTTCAATGGTATTGTTAGGGACTTAACGGATGTTAGATATGTACCTGAGCTTAAGTCAAATTTGATTTCATTAGGAGTGTTGGATTCTTGTGGATATAAGTATATAGGTCAAGGTGGAGCTCTCACAGTGTCGAAAGGTAATTTTGTAGTGATGAAGGCAACAAAGGTTGATAACCTTTATAAGTTGGAAGGGAGTACTAAAGTGGCATCTGAAGTGAAAGATGTTTCTTCTTGTTTATTTCAGAAGCATCAAGGTCATAAGAGCAAGAAAGAATTGTAGGTACTGGTAAGAGGTAAATCAGTTCCAGACTTAAAATCTTTGTTTCTGAATTCCTGCTTGTTTTATCTCTCTACAAGTTATGGTGATTGTATAAAGGGATGTTGTGTGTGGGATCCTACTTCTCACAAGGTCATCATTGATAGAGATATTGTATGTATGGAACAACCAAAAAGGTTGATTCAAGATCGCAACGGTAAATTTGTTTGGATGCTAGGTAATTCATTGTATGGTCTAATGGTACCCAAGCAAATATACAAGAGGTTTGAATCCTTCATAGTGAGTCATAATTTTTCAAAGGGTAGGAATGACTATACTGTTTATAGTACATTCACAGTCTTGATGTTCTTTGCTGATGATATGCTCAATGCAAGCTGAAGCATGGATAAAATCAGTAAGAAAATGACTCAGGTGGACAGGACAATTCAGATGAGGGATCAAGGAGATGCAAAACAAGTTAAGAGCATGAAAATATACAGAGATGGTAATGGTGAGTTGTGGTTGGAGTTCAACATGAACATTATAAAACCAATTTTTATCTCTCTTGCTTTCCATTATAAGTTTTCTTCAAGTATACGGCCTGTCTATAAAGAAGAAAAGGTTATGTCTCGTGTAAGTTCATTAGGAGGTCTGTTGTATGTGGTGAAATGGTTAAGACTAGATGTTTCACATGCTAATGATGTTGTCAAAAACGTGATAGATTCAGGTGTTGTAGTGAAATGGGTGCTTCAGTGTATGAGAAGCACAAATGTCACCTATAATGGTTACACTAAGATGGTCTGTGATAATTGTAATGTATATTTTACAGGTGTTTTGGATAGGAGGAGATCTATCACTAAATATGTTTCACAACACAGTTGTGGAAGACATGTTGGAGGTGGAGTGACCCCTCAGGCAATCCAAACTCGTGCAAGTTACACAGGCGAGATCATGAAACCAATTTTATTAGAGAAGTTGCAGTGGTGCTTGGCTTCTCTTGGCTTGCAAAAAAGGTGATGAACAAAAGGAAGGAGCAAGGTATCAGGTCAATTGTTGTCAAGGTGGAGATTGTTAGGATTTGGTGACAACGAATTCCTCTAATGATAGATCTGGATCCTATTATTCTGCATTGGTTACAGCCAAATAGACCAAGTTAGAGTATGGATAGGGATTGCATTTATTATTCAGTTTCTTGTAAATGTATATAAATACATGTAAGCCTGTAGAGGCAAAAACGACTATGAGAGACCGAGTGTTTGAGAGACTTGAAAATCTGATGTAATCTCCATAATCCGAATAATAAGACAACTAATGCCTATGCTTGGTGGACGTAGCCCAACATTTGGGTGAACCACGTGAAATCTCCGTGTCTATTTCTTATGTGTGTGATTGTTAATTATCACTGTGAATTGGGTTTTCCGCACTGACAATTCTAACAAGTGGTATCCGAGCTACTGCGTTGGAGATCCATGAGGG
This sequence comes from Picea sitchensis, assembly GCA_010110895.2. Taxonomy (NCBI): domain Eukaryota; kingdom Viridiplantae; phylum Streptophyta; class Pinopsida; order Pinales; family Pinaceae; genus Picea; species Picea sitchensis. The sequence goes on from SNQJ01S0086790.1 coordinate 36,853, forward strand.
GAAATCTGTGGTACAAGAAGGTGAATTGAGTGAGAAGTGTGACCAGAAAGTCATCAACACTCCCAGGTAATGTTAGAGGACGCTAGCACACTCATACTTACGAAATTAAAAATTTTCTGGAAGCGCACACCCGGTTCATCCACAAAAGAGTGTCTATGCTCCCCATCAACACTCAAGGAGCACTAGCGCTCCCCTAGCCACACTAAAGGAGCGTTGAAAATTAAACCTAGCGCTCCCCCACCCATAGTAAAAGGGCGCTAGCTCTCCCTTTTCAATAGTCCAAGGAGCTCTCCCTTTAAGAAACATTCGTATGATATTTTCCTTTTTTTCAAAAAGCTAAGGTATGGTTTATTTTTGAAAAAGTAAAGGTGGAGGAGTGTTTATTAATTAAAATTGTCAAGTCATGTGGATGTGCTTTAAGGTTTTTTTATGGAGAACGATTTATTAAATGGATGGAGATTTAAAGGTGGATTTATGTGAGTTATTAAAAATTTTATTTTAAGGAATTTATATTTTTAACTTCTTTATGGTTTTAAACTTTTTTTGGTTCAACATTGTACCTTACTTATTATTTAAGGATTTTTTTAAAACTATATACTATTATTTCTCCATATTTAAAAGGGTTTTATAAGCAGTGGGTATTGGGAGATTTTTTTTGTTAATGGCTAAGATGCAGAGTTCGAAGTTTGAAGTTGAAAAGTTCAGCGCTAAAAACAACTTTGAGCTCTGGAAGCTCAAGATGCGGGATTTACTTGTGCAACAAAAGTTGCAAAAAGCATTGGCAGGCAAGTCAAAGAAACCAACAACCATGACAGAATGGGAATGGGAAGATCTGGATGCGAAAGCTCTTAGTGCCATTCATTTATGTCTGGCGGATGAGGTTCTGTTTAATATCGTAGGAGAGGATACAACATCAGGCTTATGGAGAAAGTTGGAAAGTCTATATATGACGAAGTCCCTGACGAGTGGAATCTACTTGAAGAGACAACTTTACAGTTTGTGGATGAAAGAAGGTACAAAAGTTGTTGACCATTTAAATACCTTCAATGCCCTTATAGTTCAATTGACTAGTATGGAAGTTAAATTCAAAGATGAAGATAAGGCTATTACACTATTGTGTTCGTTGCCCGAGTCTTGGGATAATCTAGTCACCTATATTAGCTTTATCTCAGCAGATGTTTTAGATTATGACTCTGTTGTGGGAGCTTTGTTGGCTAGGGAGATGAGGAGAAAATCTAGTAAAGAAGCCTCAACTTCAGAGGCGATGTTGATCAGAGGTCGAACCATAGAGAAGAATGAGAGAGGTTCTTTTCGATCTAAGTCAAGACATAGAAAGGGTAAAGCAAAATGTTGGCATTGTGGCAAAACAGGACATCTCAAGAAAGATTGTTGAAAGAGAAAGGAATCTGAGGAAAATCTACAAAGGAAGCAAATTTGGTTGTAACAAATTCATGTATAATTGATCATGTTTTATCCATTTCTAGTAATTTACAATATCAAGATGAATGGCAGTTAGATTCAGGTGTCTCCCACCACATGTGCTCACATAGAAATTGGTTCTTTTCTTACCAATTTGTTGACGAGGGTGTAGTGTTTATGGGAAATGGTATTCCATGTAAAACTATTGGGGTTGGCAGTATTAGAATCAGGATGTTGGATGGTATTGTTAGGGAATTAACAGATGTTAGGTATGTACCTGAGCTTAAATCATATTTGATTTCATTAGGATGTTGGATTCTTGTGGATATAAGTATATAGGTCAAGGTGGAGCTCTCACGGTGTTGAAAGGTAATTTAGTAATGATGAAGGCAACAAAGGTTGATAACCTTTATAAGTTGGAAGGGAGCACTGAAGTGGCATTTGAAGTGACCAATGTGTCTTCTTGTTTATGGCAGAAGCATCAAGGTCATAAGAGAAAGAAATAATTGCAGGTACTGGTAAGAGGTAAATCAGTTCCAGACTTAAATTCTTTGTTTCTGAATTCCTGCTTGTTTTATATCTCTGCAAGATATGATGATGGTATAAAGGGATGTTGTGTGTGGGATCCTAATTCTCACAAGGTAATCATTGACAGAGATATTGTATGTATGGAACAACCAAAAGGGTTGATTCAAGATCGCAACGGTAAATTTGTTTGCATGCTAGGTAATTCATTGTATGGCCTAATGGTACCCAGGAAAATATACAAGAAGTTTGAATCCTTCATAGTGAGTCAGAATTTTTCAAAGGGTAGGAATGACTATACGGTTTATAGTACATTCACAGTCTTGATGTTTTTTGCTGATGATATGCTCGATGCAAGCCGAAGCATGGATAAAATCAGTAAGAAAATGACTCAGGTGGACAAGACAATTCAAATGAGGGATCAAGGAGCAGCAAAACAAGTTAAGGGCATGAAAATATACAGAGATGGTAATGGTAAGTTGTGGTTGGAGTTCAGCATGAACATTATAAAACCAGTTTTTATCCCTCTTGCTTTCCATTATAATTTTTCTTCAAGTATAGGACCTGTGTACAAAGAAGAAAAGGTTATGTCTCGTGTAAGTTCAGTAGGAGGTCTATTGTATGTGATGAAATGGTTAAGACCAGATGTTTCACATGCTAATGATGTTGTCAGAAACGTGACAGATTCAGGTGTTGCAGTGAAATGGGTGCTTCAACATATGAGAAGCACAAATGTCACCTATAATGGTTACACTAAGATGGTCAGTGATAATTGTAATGTATATTTTACAGGTGTTTTGGATAGGAGGAGATCTATCACTAAATATGTTTCACAATGTAGATGTGGAAGACATGTTGGAGGTGGAGTGACCCCTAAGGAAATCCAAACTCATGCAAGTTACACAAGCGAGATCATGAAACCAGTTTTATTATAGAAGTTGCAGTGGTGCTTGGCTTCTCTTGGCTTGCAGAAAAGGTGATGAACAAAAGGAAGGAGCAAGGTATCAGGTTAATTGTTGGCAAAGTGGAGATTGTTAGGATTTGGTGACAACGAATTCCTCTAATGATATATCTGGATCCTATTATTCTGCGTTGGTTACAACCAAATAGACCAAGTTAGAATATGGATAGGGATTGCATTTATTATTCAGTTTCTTGTAAATGTATATAAATACATGCAAGCTAGTAGAGGAAAAAACGACAGTGAGAGACTGAGTGTGTGAGAGACTTGCTAATCTGATGTAATCTCCATAATCCGAATAATAAGACAACCGATGCCTATGCTTGGTGGATGTAGCCCAACGTTTGGGTGAACCATGTGAAATCCATGTGTCTATTTCTTATGTGTGTGATTGTTAATTATCACTGTGAGTTGTGTTTTCCGCACTGACAATTCTAACAAATAAGAGGATAACAATGAAGTCTGTAACAACAAAGTCTGTAATGGGAATAAGAGGATAACAATGCCTCAAAGGAATAATTTTTCTTTGAAACTCTTTCTGGCTGCTAGCCAAACATAAATTATCGATTATTATTGAGAAAATAAGGATAATTTTTTTTCTAATCCCATCCCTCCTTGAACATGTGAATCTCTCATGAACAAAGAACCAAACAGTGTGTCTCTCCACTAAGATGGAAGAACATAAGGATATATAATTGGATTTATCCGTTTAATATGCAACTATGGCAAGGTAGATGTGTAAATAAAATTCAATACTTGAAATTGATATACAGCCAAAGTTGACTAAATAAAATTCAATATTTAGAAATTGAATAACTATGAAATATTAAGTTAAGCAATGTAAAATAATTTTTAAATTTGTTTTAATCATTATCTTAATTATCTTAATTGTAATTTTAAATTTTGAGAACTTCCTTATTTAAGATATCTATTTTGGTTACATCTTAATAAGAGATATACTTAGGATATATTGATATGGTTTGTCTTGTTTGTATCCTCCAATTAAAGCAATTAAACATCATTTACATTTTTACCTTACTATTAAATTCTTTATTCAGTGAAAGAAGATCCAAGTTTAGAATACCTTCACTTATAATCCATTGAAATTTCTTCCCAACCCCAAAGATGAGTTACACCTTACACTAGAATAACAAGGCTTCCTATGGATCATAGTATGTTCTGCCTCGTTTCCTAATTATTGTAAAATATTCATTTTCTTTTGAATAGGTTTTACATATTTTGATTTGAATCCTAATAAATCTTGTACATAATCATGATTTTTTTATGGTATATAAATAAGTTAGCTTAATTTTTATTATGTCAATATGTTGCTTGATTTACTTGTTTTATGTTAATTAAGTTTTTTCTTACAAGAAGGAAATTTTAAAACTATTTCCTTTAAAGTATATTGTGATAATAAAGTTTAATTAGGCTATAAAAAGTATATACTTTAGTGTAGGTTTGGTATGGAAATGAGAAAATTCTCTTATTAGGAGTGATGCAATGAGATCTAGATTTGGAATATATAGATATTTTGATGAGGATTTGAATTAGGATTGAGTGCAAGAGTTGTTTGGTTGAGTTGAGGAGAGAGGTAATGGAAAATGGTGACATACTCTTGCCACATACAAAAGAGGCATCACCCAAGTTATCACTCTTGCTAACACAAATTAGAGGGCTTTGTCAAACAAGCATGAAACTAGAGAATCCATTGTTTCACTTTTTTAGGCTATGGCCAACTCCATAATTTAGAACAAAACATTATATAAAAGTGTTAAAGACTTGGAATTCAAAGAGAATCATTGAAAGTGAGGGAAATTGAAAAGGATTTTCCCATCAAATTCCAAAAAATTCAACCTCTTATCTTGCTTCTAACAATAGGATCATCATTGCTCCTTAATATATGATACTTGGATCTAGGAAAACCCTTACTAACCCTAAACCCATTTTCTAACTCCAAATCCAAATCAAAACTGAATCAGATTTTGTTTTTCCTGTTCATGTTTTTTCACTCTGTAATTTAGCATGATATGACCTTAACCTATTGACATAATCAATGCCTAAAATCGAATCCTCTAATTCATATCACTTCTTCATTTACTCAAACCATTTACTATGGTGATATTTACATTTGACTTGATGTCTTCTTCGTCAAACCAATCTTGTTTTTTTTCAAATCTCTCTTCAAATCTGAAAGATCATTTTAATTCATAATTCATGGACACTATTCAATGGATCCTCCATTAATTATCCATGAACCATCCAATACACTTCTCTTATCTTTAAAAAAATATATATAGTTTTGACTAGTTTCCGCGTTTCCTTTCCCCCACTTCGGGGTATGCTAGTTAATATACTTTTGAAAAAGATACTGTACCTCCATAATTAATATACTTTTGAAAAAGATAGTGTACCTCTAGAATTATGATTTTGAAAAGATAGCGTAGGTAAAGATAACATCAGTGGAGGCAACATGTATACACTTATGTGACAAAACCTATCATTAGGCGTACACCTATTGGCAATAGGCACAATTAATCACCTTTTAATCTAAAGTTTTAATCTGATGGCTAACAATTGAAGATGCTAGCATATTCTTAGTCGTCCTACCAAATCAATGAATGTGATTTATTCTTCATAACTTCCTTTTATTTTTGAATGCATCATTTAAACCGTTTACTTTTTAACATTTACCTAATCATATTAAGAAATTACTGTAACACCATATGATTTCCACGTTTAAATGATTAACCTTTAAAAATACCACGTTTGCATTATTAACACACACTACTTCAACTTTTCAGACATGACACGTTTCAAGTAGCTGTCCACGCGTTTCATATTGAATCGTCGACCCTGAGCATTTCATTTTCTGAGCGTTGCATATTGTATGAGCGTTGCATTCTCTGAGCATTTGCATTTTCTTAGCGTTGCATTCTCTGAGCATTTGCATTCTCTGAGTGTTGCATTCTCTGAGCGTTTGCATTTTAGGAGCATTGCATTCTCTTACATCTCAAGCCCTCTGAAGTATTTGGCTTACCTTCGATTCACCAACAGAGGAGGAGGGCAACAAGACCTCCGACGCCAATTTACCCAGGTACCCACGGCCTCAAGGCATCTGAAGGTAATTTGGCTTACCTTCCATTCGTCAACGGAGGAGGAGGAGGGAAACAAGACCTATGACGCCAACTTACCCAGGTACCCATGGCCTCAAGCCCTCTGAAGGTAATGCTCGCTCAATACTCAACCCCATTTCTTTTAGTTTATCTCTTGATTTATGTGTTTAAACGTTTTTTTTCTTGAAAATTTATAAATTGGAGGATTCACTCCGGAAATTTCTTTGTTGGGTTACTTGTTTTATTTCTTTTTAGGTTTGTGTGGGTTTGCATTATTTGTACTGACTATATTATTTTGTTGCAGGGCGTTGAAGAATTGTTTTCGTGCAATCGAAGTTTGAAGAAGTGTTTTCATGCAGCTTCTCGTCCATGCTTTATTGCCACTGGCTTTTTTTCCTTCCAATTTTATAGGTCTAGCTATGTGCTTATGGTTGCAATAAATCAATGTTTTTCTGCTGTCGAAACTAATTTCGTTTAGCAGCCCTTTGTTTGGAGAAAATTTCACCCCTTTTTCTTTCAATTATACCGCTGGTGGGAGAGTGATGTCGCTGACGCCCCTTTTTTCTTAACTCAGTTTATTACAATTTTTTAAAAATGTAATAGGATTTTTTTAAATGTAATAGGATTTAACTCTGTTTTTTACAATTTTTTTAATTCTGTTTATTACAATTTCCGAAAAACTTAATAAAATCCATGAAATCTGCTAGGCTTATGAATCAGCGAAAATCTTTCGGCGTTCACCAGCCACGAGTTTGCAGCTGTGCTAGTTTATACTACCAGTATATGTACTAATTATTACGCCGAAAGGCGTACACCTATTGGCAATGGGCACAATTAATCACCTTTTAATCTAAAGTTTTAATCTGATGGCTAACAATTGAAGATGCTAGCATATTCTTAGTAGTCCTACCAAATCAATGAATGTGATTTATTCTTCATAACTTCCTTTTATTTTTGAATGCATCAGTTAAACTGTTTACTTTTTAACATTTACCTAATCATATTAAGAAATTACTGTAACACCATATGATTGCCACGTTTAAATGATTAACCTTTAAAAATACCACGTTTGCATTATTAACACACACTACTTCAACTTTTCAAACATGACACGATTCAGGTAGTTGTCCGCACGTTTCATATTGAATCACCGACCCTGAGCGTTTCATTTTCTGAACGTTGCATATTGTATGAGCGTTGCATTCTCTGAGCGTTTGCATTCTCTGAGTGTTGCATTCTCTGAGCGTTTGCATTTTAGGAGCATTGCATTCTCTTGCATCTCAAGCCCTCAGAAGTATTTGGCTTACCTTCGATTCGCCAACGAAGGAGGAGGGCAACAAGCCCTCCGACGCCAATTTACCCAGGTACCCACGACCTCAACGCATCTGAAGGTAATTTGGCTTACTTTCCATTCGTCAACGGAGGAGAAGGGCAACAAGCCCTATGACGCCAACTTACCCAGGTACCCACGGCCTCAAGCCCTCTGAAGGTAATGCTCGCTCAATACTCAACCCCATTTCTTTTAGTTTATCTCTTGATTTATGCGTTTAAACGTTTTTTTTCTTGAAAATTTATAAATTGGAGGATTCACTCCGGAAATTTCTTTGTTGGGTTGCTTGTTTTATTTCTTTTTAGGTTTGTGTGGGTTTGCATTATTTGTACTGACTATATTATTTTGTTGCAGGGCGTTGAAGAATTGTTTTCGTGCAGTCGAAGTTTGAAGAAGTGTTTTCATGTAGCTTCTCGTCCATGCTTTATTGCCACTGGCTTTTTTTCCTTCCAGTTTTATAGGTCTAGCTATGTGCTTATGGTTGCAATAAATCAATGTTTTTCTGCTGTCGAAACTAATTTCGTTCAGCAGCCCTTTGTTTGGAGAAAATTTCACCCTTTTTTCTTTCAATTGTACCGTTGGTGGGAGAGTGATGCAGCTGACGCCCCTTTTTTCTTAACTCAGTTTATTACAATTTTTTAAAAATGTAATAGGATTTTTTTAAATGTAATAGAATTTAACTCTGTTTTTTACAATTTTTTTTAATTCTGTTTATTACAATTTTCAAAAAACTTAATAAAATCTATGAAATTTGCTAAACTTATAAATTAGCGAAAATCTTTCGACGTTCACCAACCACGAAATTACATTTACAGCTGTGATAGTTTATACTACCAGTATATCTACTAATTACAGTGAACATGGATACATGGATAGTACAACACATATATATAAATATTTTAAATATACTTCTACTATATTTAACAACACATGGAACCCATATATTGGTCCATTCTAAAACCCGACAACAAGTACCCTACATATTTGGTCCATTCTAAAAGCCCAACAACAAATAGACGTAGGTAAGGTGTTTCAAGTGACTGTGCATGCTTTTCATACTCCAGAAACCAAATCCATATGCGCTCCTTGCACTGTCACTGTGTTTCAAGTTAATAAATCCATCCATAGCCGAGTACGGAGGACAGATTCCTAACGATGCAAAGACGGGATTGTATAACTTTCAATTGAAGAAGATTCTTCTGTCCAAGGCGTTTCAGTTGCCGCCCCGGGATTGCAGGGCAAGGGAGGATCGGGCACGTCGTCTCCAATCTCTTCTAACATTTGAACAACCCTGCTCATAGAAGGACGATCTACGGAGTTGTATTGTATGCACCACAATCCAACTTTAGTCAGTCTCCTTGCCTTCTCCTCATCTTCTGTTTCCATTCTTCCTCTCAATCTCATCCCCAACTCCCCACTCTCAAGCATCTTGAAGGCCCACTCAGGAAAATAAAACTGGCTTGAACGGCTCACCTTCCAATCGATGTTCTTTCTTCCCCCAACAATCTCCAGCAAGAGCATTCCAAAGCTAT
>SNQJ01S0086791.1:681-20114 GCA_010110895.2 Picea sitchensis
TGTAACAATATTGGGCTTTCAGGCCATGGTTTCTAAAAGTTACAATTTTAAGCCCAAAAAAAAAAGAGGGTGTTATTGATAGCATATCTTTTCGATTCAACATTTGGTCTTAAGATTTGGGTTCCAATGGTACTGGTTGTCAAGGCCACGATTTCAAAAAGTTGCAATGTTATCCCTAAAAAAGAGGGTGTTATTGAAAGCATAACTTTTCAATTCAAGGGCTAATTGTAAGGTTTGTGTTGCAATTGTACTAGTTGTCAAGTCCAGAGGTTTCAAAGAATATGTAGCTTTAACCTCGAAAATAAAAAAACAATATTGTTAGCACCACTTTTCGATCCAGGGGTTGATTTTAAGGATTTTGTCGATAACATTATGATGTTATCGTGGTTGCAAAATGTGGTAATTTTAAACCGCCCCTCCCCCCCAAAAAAAGGGATAGCACTGCTTTTCAAAACAGGGGTAAAATTAGCCACTAAATGCAACCTCTAAAACAACAAGAACTCTAGAGGTTCTCGTCAAGTAAGTAACTATGTTCATATGAGCTCGTCATTCCCACAACTTCAAACGTATACATCCCATGATCCTCTGATCTTAAATTTATAACCTTTCTGCACCTTTTATATTTTACTAGGAATTTACTTATTGTTTACAATCTCACTAGAAAAAAAAATCCTACTTAGACTAGAAATGTTAAGAACATTTTTAAAAAATATTTTCTTATTGCTTGTCAATTGCAATTGTACATGCCCATGTCCTTCAACCACATGGCTCCTACCGTTGCCTAAAGTAAATATCTCTTTCCTAGAGTTAGATTCCTCAAACTCAAACTATTTTATGGAAAATTCTACAAACTTTTTCTTCAACTAGTGTGTTAAATTTATTTTTTGAACATAATGCACTAGAATTTTCCTTAGAAAAGATGAACCACAACTTCTACGCAAAATAATCGACAAGAAGCAAAAGATACCTAGCAACTAATAATGTTGATGTGATCATTGTCCATCTAATCTTCAAATATAAATACTCCAAAAAATTTCTTTCTCTCCAAGCTCTATCTATGTCAAGAGCATCTCCTATGTTGCTCCTCTACCTCACAAGTTGCACACACCCTTTCCTTCTCTTGAATAAGAGGTATACCAACTTCCATTTCTTACCTAATCAAAGAGAAAGATGTTGAAAGCTCAAATGTCCATACTTTTGATACCAAAATGAATTGACATCTATATCTCCACTACCCACCAACTCCTATGAAACTTTTGTCACCAAGTCATTTGAATTTGTCATTGCCACATCCAAAAACTTGTATATTCCATGATCCTCAACTCCTAAAGTTATAAACTTGTTCCTTTTGTCTTTCACTAGGAAATTGTTTGTCGTGTACCAAACTTATACATGCATACGATGTCTACAATTTGACTGGAAAAGCACATATTCTTCTACAATTTGACTAGAAAAGCACATATTCCTACTTAGACAAGCAATGTGATGAACATTTTAAAAATGATTGTCTTGTATCTTGTCAATTGTAGTGGTACGTCCTCGTGTCATTTAACTGTGTTTCTCCTATCATTGCCTAAAGTGAATCATTATCTTAGACTTAGCTTATACAAAGGAAACATAAAAGACCCTCCTATTTGTAATGTCCTTAGGACACCTAAGCCAAAAACCACTCATCGCATCATGCCCAAAAACATCCACATGTTTCCATTAAACTTTTGAGGACATGAACCTATTTTACTTTGTAGGCTTTCCATTTTTTTATGAAAGCTCTAAAAATAAAGAAATAACTTCAAATATCAACTCCAAAACAAAGAACTTCCTCCTACATGGATTTTGTCCTAGATGGAAGACTCTCTTCGACAAACAATAACCATCATTGTGGATACCTCTCGAAGAATACTCTCACTTCAATATATTATTTCTATCCCCTAGAAATCTCTACAAGTCAACAAAAATCTTCTAGTTCTATGGCTTCCCTGGAAACTTCTCCTCACTAGCAAATATTTTCCCAACTCTATGGCAGCCCTAGAAACTTCTTCCCAACCATATATACATAATTTCCTTTTGGTAACACCTAAAACAATGGTTGTCTCCAAGCATTAATACATATGATTTCCCAAACTATATCATGTAGTTTGCAACCACAATTTCAGTTTTGAATTTTGATTTAAAAGGTCTCACCAAAAGAGAAATTATACTTCTCCAACATAACCCTTCTCTTCTTTATCCAACTATTCAACATATTCACACTATGATGTAATCACATGATGAAATGAGGACTAGAATACACTAAAACACAAGGTTGCATGGACATAAGGGAATCAATACAAGATTTGGTGGGTTGAGCTTCTGCAAAGGAAACTCTCGAGCACCAAATCTACACGAGGTATTTTTAAAGAGTTTGGTTAGCCTCGTTTACATTTTAGGGAGGCCATGTTAGAGGTGGGATATGAATTCAACTTAGAACATGCATAAAAATCAAGTTCCCTAACTACCTAATTAGCCTAATTCACCTTCACTTCATTTAGACCAATTGAAGGAAAATTATCAATGGCAAGAAAAATAAAAGCAAGCAAATTGATAAATCTAAAGTAGGAAATCAATTAGGAATGTGCACAATGTCAAGTAAACAAGAAGATGTTTCAGAAGTAAATAAGCAATAATGTTGAAATAAAAGAGGGTAAACGAGCAAAAAACCATAACTACATTAGCCTATGGGTGGCAAGCTAGCAAAAGTTGTTGATGTCGACTGCTAAGATCGCCCTTTAGAAGCTAAGGCTATTATGTGACCTTTTCATGACCTTGATTATGAAAACTAACCTTTTAAATGTAGAGTATATCATGGATATGTCACTTGAAGAGAAAATGTCCAAAAAAACCACAGAAAAAGGATGATAAAGGTATGGTCACTTGGACAGAAAATGTCTAACAAAACCCACAAACAAAGATAAATAAGGATTTCAAAAGCTACAATCAATAATCCAAGGGGAGTGAGAGGAGTAGATTTCCATGATGCAAGGATGTTAGGATTCAATCCATGAACAAGGATTTAATAGTCTGAACCCTTATTCATTCCCCATGAAGGGAGGGTTCCCACTTTTATGGCAACAAACCATCAAGATTACCCAAGAAAAATGAGTTGAATGTGGCCTCTTTTGCAAAGAACACCATGAATAGAGGTACCAAATTTTGTAATAAAATGCATGGGAGCGACCAACCAACTTGTTCACCCTATTCCTTGCAAACAGTGTCCTAGAGATAGACAGTACTTCATTACTTTTCCACTTTATTTATTGTTTCTTGAAGGTCGAAGCTCCAAGGAAAGGAAACATAGGCTAACATAAGGTGGTAATTGGAGTAGGTGAGGAAAGATGATGTAGAGTGGGATGAATTCAGGTAAGATGAGGTGCAATCAGGAATCTAAGGGAGCCAAAAGAAAGGAGGAGTGAGAATAGTAGCTTGGCATGGTACAAGAATTTTGGAATTGAATCCATGTAAAGGATTTTGTTAAAGTAAATGTCAGAATAATAATGGTCAATTAGATATTAGACATTGGCATTAAATATAAAGTTATTTTTTAATTTAAGATATTTTATGCTTTTATGTTTTATTTCACTTTAGTCTTTATCTTGGTCTATCACACATTCATAAAGTGGATCGACTCAACTAGTATATAACCCTTTCTAAGAAGACTTTTACTTCTCATTTAATCAATGCAATACGAAGAACTCTCTCAAGCTATCTTGGTTTTCTTTGTGTTCAATTTCCATTTATCATGATATGGTATTAGAACTCAATTAGAATCACGGACTTTATGAGAGTGTGAAGACCTAGGGACTGTTGGAATTTTAAATTTTCTAGTTACACAATTACAATCACTTAATCCAATAGAAACTATAGTAGGATCACTGAAAGATAGACAATCACATATACAATAGAACACAAAAATTATCCTGGGAAACCCTCGTAGGGGAGAAAACCCAACGACATGACTCTTTACCTAACTAACCCATAAAACAGGGTTGACTAGCCACAATGGGGCTTTTTACAATTATAAGTAAAATTCCAATAATATAATAATTTTTCTTGAGCCGCCTTATACAGTATAATTATAATAACCTTTTAAATGTTTTACCAAAACAAATATACAAGAATATATTCCGTAGTTACACCAAAAATATTAGCACTCCCTCTTAACTAGGAAGGTATTCTTTTCGGACACAGACTCCAAGTCTGATACCACGTGAGCTCACATCCATTGACTGTTAAACATGAAAATCTATACATCCTTGGATATCCATAGTGCAACATGACTTCACCACATGCATCCAAGGTCTGTGGGTAACTCTCAATAGCTACAACATGTCCCCAAGACATCCACTCCATGCGATGCATCAATACCTGATCATGTGCACTCTTGTCTCAATGCCAGCCCTTTTTCATGTTGGATGAGATCCTCAAAACTTAGTGCCAGCACTTTTTCATGTTGTATGAGTTCCACCTATCACTCCCTCTAAAGGGACCATGCCAAGCTTGTCCTTGAAGTACTTGAACTTCATCCTTGACAGCGGCTTGGTGAACACATCTGCAACCTGATCCTTGGTAGTCACGAACTGGAGCCTCACTGCTCCCCTCTATACCATATCCATGATATAGTAGTATCTGATCTCGATATGCTTCGACCTATCATGGAACATTGGGTTCTCTGACAACTTCATGCAACTCTAGTTGTCACACCAAATGCAAGTTGCCTCCAATCCGAGACCAAATAACCCAGATAGCAGCTTCTAAAGCCACACTGCTTCTCTGCTCACTGCACGTGTGGCCACATACTCAGCTTCAGTCGTACTAAGTGCCACACAAGACTGCTTCCTACTGCTCCATAATACCATACTGGAGCCAAGACTGAAACAGTATCCTGAAGTGCTCTTCCGGTCAGGAATATTGTCGGCCCAATATGAATCTGAGTATCCATACAATCCAAACTCATGGTCAGATCTATCCCAGAGACCATGATCTAGATTACCCTTAAGGTACCTCAACATATGTTTTGTTGCAACCAAATGAACTTGTCTTGGTTGCTCCAAATGTTGACTCAGGGTGTTCACAACAAAACATTTATACGGTCTTGTGTTCGTCAATACATCAACGAGCCCACTATCTGCCTGTATAAGGTAGAATCCATAATCTCTGAAGTTGTATCCTACAACAACTTTAGATTTGATACCATTGGAATAACCATGGCCTTACAGTCCAACATCTCGAACCTCTTCAAGATTTCCACAGCATACTTTCCTTGATTTAGGAAAATCCCATCTGATCTCTACCAAACTTCTAGTCCCAAGAAGTAGTGCATCATTCCTAAATATTTCATCTCGAATTTTACAGCCAATTTTCTCTTACATTCAATGATGAGCTTTTCTGCACCTGTTAGAAACAGCTCATCTACATACAGCAGTAGAATTATCGGTTCACCATCCTCAACCTTAAAGTAAAGGTTAGGATTTGCACTACTCTTGGTAAAACCCAAGCTCATCATAAAATTGTCAATCCTACCATACCATGCTATGGGTGCCTGCTTCAATCCATATAAATCCTTGTTTAAACTGCACACATAAGTCTCCCTGTTATGTGTCTCAAATCCAAGTGGTTGTTCCACATAAACTTCCTCTTTTATTTCATCATTCAAGACAACGATCTTTACATCCATCTGGTGCACCTTGCATTTCATCATAGTGGCCAATGAAAGTATAGTCCTGATCGAGGTATATCTTTCTACAGGATCAAAAGTCTCTTCATAGTCAATCCCTTCCTTCTGAGAGAAACCTCGAGCCACAAATATTTCCTTATATTTTTCAATATTGCCATCAGTTGTGTGTTTCATCTTGTAGATCCATTTTGAACTTACCACAAATTTTTCCTTTGGTCTGGGAACCACATCCCATACATCATTTTGCATAATGGATTGGTATTCCTCTGCCATTTCATCTTTCCATACTTGATTTTCTGCAACCTCATCATAACTGGAAGATTCTACATCCATTATGTCACACAAGCATCCCACGTAGCTGGAATACGGCTTCGGCTTCTTAATTTCCCTGAAATATTTCTCTAGGGCACCAATTGTTTCTGCATCTCTGATAAGCTCTTGTGCCCACATTGGTCTTCTCTTGCAAGAAGGTATCTCGACTGGTTTCTGAGGCTCCACTATGTCATGAACCTCTCAAATGACTTCCTCTAGTTTAACTGCCTCTGGAACTTTAGGAACTTCATTCTCTTCTTCATGTACCTCTTTTGCATGGATTTGTTTGGATTTACTGAAAGTTGCATTTTCATCGAAGGTTACATCTCAGTTGATCTCCACTTTCCGATGACCGGGAATGTATATCCTGTAAGCCTTTGATGTGTCACTGTAACCAACAAATATTCCCTTATGTCCGTAAGGGTCCAACTTTGTCCTCTTTTCCTTTGGGACGTGAACAAATACAGGGCAGCCAAATATTTTGAAATGGATGACTTTTGGCTTCTCTCATGAAAACATATCCTCGGGTGTCTTATTTTCAAGCACCTTGTGGAGACTTTTATTATGTACATACATTGTTGTCTTCGTTGCTTCTTCCCATAGATGAATAGGAAGATCTTTATCATGGATCATGGCCTTTATTGCTTCCATGATCGTGTGGTTCTTCCTTTCAACTATTCCATTCTGCTGAGGGTTATAGGGAGTAGAAAGCTCCCTCTTAATCCCAACTTCCTTGCAATACTTCTTGAATTCTTCTGAGGTGAATTCACCTCCATTGTCTGATTGCAAGGTCTTTATCTTCTGGTATGTCAAGTTGTCTACTAGAGCCTTGAACTCTTTGAATTTTCCAAAAACTTCATTATTTTATTTTAACAAATAAATCAAAGTTTTTTGTGAGTAATCATCAATGAAAGATACATAATATACATACCCACTTAATGAAGTTGTCGACATCAGTCCACACACACGTCTAAATGCATGATGTCCAAAACTCCTTTAACTCTGTTATTGCTATCGGAAAAGGAGTGCTTCATGTTCTTGCCTTGTGCACATACTTTGCACACTCCATCTGGTTCTGCTTGGATTTCTAGAAGACATGTCACCATTTTACTCACTACCGAAAGAGATTTGTAGAGTAGGTGAGAAAATCTCGTATGCCATAGCTCACTGGGATTCAAAATATCATGAACCATTGTGGAGTTTGAATGTCCTTTTAATGTGTAGAGACCTCCTTCTTCAACTCCAATCACTACTACATCATCAAGGGTCTTCCCTCTAGGCCACATAAAAACTTGACCATCAATAAATGCTACTCTAAATCCTTTCTTGTCCAATGTTGAAATTGAGAGGAGATTCTTCTTTAAACCTGGAACCGCCAGAACTGTAACTGTTGGCTTGCGGGTTTAACTTGTAAGGAAGCATCTCAACACCTTTGATTTGGACAGTAGATCTTAGTAATTTCACCTTGTGGGGTGAGTCTTTATAGATAAAGGTTAGATAAAAGTCTTTGCATAGCATTTCATGGCGCTGGAAGCACCTTTGTCTATCAACCAAGTGTCACTTTCATGAGTAACAATACCTGTGAGAGTTGAGATAAGAACATAATCCTCATCACTTCCAGTTCATTTTGATTTGCAACCTTCTTGGGAGGCTCATCATCTTCAACTGTGTGAGCTTGATCCCTCTTACTTCCTTTCTTATTCTTAATTTCCATAATGGGGGGGAAATCCCTAACAAAGTGTACCAATTCCTGACAATAGTAACATGTGATCTTTGAGTTGTCTCTTTGACCCATATTAAACTTCTTAGGTAAAGAATGATCCCTTCTTGTTCTTTTCCTTTCTTGTAGGTGGCTAGGGCTTGATCTTCATCTACCATATTTTCTTCTCTTGCAAATGTCCTAGCTTCTTCCACAGATTACAATCTTCCCATAACCTACTAAAATTGGGTAGCTTCCTTCTTGAGCTTATCCCTTGAATAAATGCATCCCTTGACCTTGGGAGACCATTCAAAGTAGTCACCACCATCTTCTCCTTATATTGTATCACAGTGGCTTCTATCACATCCTTGATTTGAGATTCACTCCTGACAAGTAGGAGTAGATAGTTTCTACGAGTTTTACATTTTTCATTCTTCAAAGATCCTGAGGAGTCATTCTTGGGTTATGTTGCTTCAGCTAAGCCAGGAGGAGTTAAGTTTTCCATCATTTTTCTTTGGAGAATATAATGATGATACATGATAGATAAGATAAAAGGTGGTCCCTTAGTAGATGCAGCAGTAAAAATCTCTCACCATTATGCATGTATATTTTCCTTAAGCGTCACATCTCCTTAGGATGTTCTTGAACTTCTTCTATAATGAACTTATCCGGTTCATGTTCTTCAATAAGGAGGGTTACAATACACCTCTAGGACCTGAAGTTATCAACTCCATCTAGCTTCTCGTCGATCTTCGTTTTGGTAGTCATCATGCTTGGGACCACACAAAATATGACCAAAATTGAAAGACTAGACTTACCAGTAGGTGCGCTCTACTAAGGTGAGTTGCTTGGTAGTCTTGCTTTGTAAAACTTTCCCCACAAGAAACTGGAAAAGCGTCAACCTTAGGGTTTGGGTGAAACACTAACTGCACCGATATCTACAAACTAGAAGACTAGTCCACTAAAAAAGTGCTCTAGGCTAGGGTGAACCTCTTGATGGTCTTGGTTTGTTTGGAAATTGTCTCTAGACTAAAAAAAAACTCCCTTTTAGTCTTATATATACATGAGGCGGCTTCCTATTCAGAGCTGCTCACGATACCATGTTATGAAATTTTAAATTTTTTCTAGTTACCTGATTACAATTGCTTAATCCAATAGCAATTGTAGTAGGATCATTGGAAGATAGACAATCACATATACAATAGAACATAAATATTATCTTGGGGAGCCCTGCATTGGAGGGAGAAACCAGGTAACCGAATCCCTCAATATAGATTCCTTGACCCGATTTATAATGATGTGCTATAGCTCTCCAGGAAAGACCGAGACCAAAACACCAAAAGGAGCCGGTCCTCAAGACTTATGCGTTAAGACCTTCTTATGTGCTCCAAGATACACAAGAGAAGTTTGTGTGAGTGTGTCTAAATGGGAGGAACCTATCCTCTGTTTATACACAGCGATTGTCTCTTGGAGGACAGCGGCTCTTGACCTAACTAACTAGCCGAGTTAGAATGGGGTTTTACAATTGTAGTCAAAGATTCAATAATATAATGATTCATGTTAGACCTGACTTGTACAGAAATTATAACTATAATGGCCTTTTAAGGGTTTGATAGAAACCACTATGCAAAGGAATATCTTATGTAGTTACACCCAAAATATTAGGGACTACTATGGGCAAAGATGAATCTAGGGATGCATGGGAATGGCACCTCAAAAGCCAAAGGGTTTCATTGAAACCAAGTATCAGTTTAATTTTCAATCAAAGCAATATCTGTTTGAAATGAATCTTACAAATCATGGTTCCAAAAAATATTGAAGGAGAAGATCGTACAGACCAATCCATACAATCATATGGACACCAATCAAATCCACCAAAGAGAAACAAGCTACGGACAAGAAATTCAACTATGTGTGATCATGTACGACGTTGGATATCAAGACACTAGGTAAATTTTGACCTGCCAAAGAGTCCATATGATTGTACAGTTCCACCAAGTATGGATCCACTATATGTACCAGCAATTCGAGCAAAATCTAGACTATACAAACACTGCTAAAGATTTTTTCAATGAGAAATTGATCTAGATGATCTAATTGGATGATTAATCAATCAAATTTCTCAGACTTCTAGTCAATACAGATGATTTGGAAGCATACTAAAGTTGTTCCTACTTGTATCATTTCCCAAATCATAGATCTAGAGATTCAACTATTGTTTCGTGTTTTCTAAGCATATCAAGGAGAAATGTATGTGATTTGGTGCTGCTTTTGGGAAGATTTATCAAAATATGTGTGTTTCAATGTTGGTTTTTAGCAAATCTATCAAAGTCTATGTTTTGGTACTTTATTTTTTGGAATTAGTTATAAGAAATATGTGTTTTAAATATGTGGATGCTACAAGGTTTAGAGTCAGTCGCTGGAGTGTTCTTACTCCAAGATTCTGATTGGAAGAACATTTGTTTCCAGTATTTTATTCTGTTTCTGTATATATTTCTGCATTTTTTGACTTGCAACAATGGCCTCTTTACCCAACATCATGTGCTCCGAGATGTAGGAGACTCTCTAGTAAGAACTACAATATGTGGAAGCAGCATATGTTGAACATATTTGAGTATAGGAGCTTGGTTGATATCATCCTAGGTAAAGATTCCCAACCAACAACTATGGGTAATGACTAGGAAAAATATGATGAGCAAGAATGGAGAAGTAATAATAATCTAAGAGCGGGGAGACTTCAATGCATGAGTTTAGGAAGCCCATTTATAGGAAGTTCGTGAGACTTTAAGACAAGTGTATAGTTATCTTCTTAAGATAATATGTTGTTTTCAGAGACTTTGAACAAGTGTATAGTTGTCTTCATGAATAATATGTTGTTTTCAATCGTGATAGTTGAGAATGAATCATTGTAGGAGAATTTACTCAAGAGGAAGGATAGCAGAGAATAGTTGTTGGCCATTGGTCAAAAAATGGAGGAGGAGGACATGATGGTAATTGCACTAAAAAACTTACCACGTGATTATGAGCACTTTATTAAGACCTTGAACATAAGCAATACGAATGTTACCTAATGTTTGAATCATTATACAATAAGCCCTTACAGCGAGACAAATGGAAGAAATAATTTTGTAGCAATAGTGAAGCAAAGTGTACAAAACAGGCCTTTGCAGCCAATGTCAAGGTCAAATTCAAGTGGGCCAAGAATAAAGGGCAAGGCGACGGTGAACATGCAATCCATTGTTTGAATAACATCGCATGTCATTACCGTGGCAAGATGGGCCATACAAAGAACCACTGCAAAAAGAGGTTGGTTGACCAAAAAAACAACCAGGGAGGGCCTCAACAAAAGGCTCATGTCACAAAGCATACAGAGGAGAGGGAGTCATCTTTCTATGCACTCATGGCTACAAGATAACCAAATCAACCCAAGTCATCTACTTGGTACATATATTCAAGAGCATCATGACATTTCACCAACAGGTAGGATTGGTTCACACAATACACTACTTGTTCCTCTAAGGATTTAGTGATGTACGATGGTGGGGAAGAGTTCATGCTAGTAGGAAAAGGGAATGTGCACATTTTTCTTGGAGAGAACATGTTGATTTTCCTCAATGTGTACTATGTGCCAGTAATGGAGCTTAATCTACTCTCATTTCATCAGATTATGAGCCACTGTCCCCACCTAGATGTCACCTTTAGCAATCATGAACGCTACATAGTTTAAAAAGAGACCAAGAAGACGAGTGGTCTTGGTGTGGAGGATCATAGACTATTCAAATTCCTTGACATCAAACGTGTCAAGGAGCATGGATTGGCATCCAAGAGTCCATCGAACATCAGTATACTTTGGCATCAGCAGTATGAGAACCTAAACTTGACCTACCTCTCTCATTATACTCGAGAGAATTTGGTCGATGGACTTCCAGATATCCAATAGCAAATACAAGGTGTTTGAGGAGTTTGTTAGTCAAGGATGCAACACATAGCTCCTTTTGATGAAGGAAAAATTTGGAGAGCAAAGAGAGTCATAATTCATGAAGAGATGTTTGTGGACCAATGAACACAACAATCATCACCGGTGCCAGGTTTTTCCTTCTTTTTGTTAATGACTACAATAGGAAAATGTGGGTGTACTTTTTGAAATTGAAATCTAATGTGCCCAATGAATTGCAAAAGTTCAAATCATTAGTAGAAAAAGAGTCAAGTTGTTACAATAGTACTCGTAGATCTAATAATGGTAGAGAATTATGTTCAAAAGAATTCCATAACTTTTGTGCTAAACATGGGATAAAAAGATAGTTCACTACACCCTGTACTCCACAGAAAAATGGAGTGGTTGAGAGTAAGAACCACACTATCATAGAGAGGTCCAAGTGTATGATGGAGAATAGGTGTGTTCCAAACAGCGTTTGGGTTGAGGCAATGTTCACAAAATTATATATGATGAATAGGTATCCAACAATGGCAATGAAGCAAAAGACACCGGCCGAGAAATTATCTAGGAGAAAGCCCAAAGTCAATCATCTTAAAAATTTTGGTTCTGACTATGCATTCATTCTAGATGAGAAAAGAACCAAAATAGACCCTAAGAGCAAGAAACAAATGATCACAAGGAAAAACGACAGTCACAAAGCTTATAGGTTGGTTGATGTTAACACTGTTGAAATTTCATAAGAGATGATATTGTATGTGAATGAATATCTTATTACAATGATGAGTGTTCTATATATAAAGAACATATGGTGACAATGGTGACCATCCATGAAGAGATGCGTCCCTTAGGTAATAAATATATTTATACTTTATATTATATTATATGATACATATAATATAAATACACTTTATATTTATACTTTATACTTTATTATATATATTTATACTTTATATTATAAATTTATATTATTAAATTAATAATATTATAATTAATAATATTATTTAATAATTAATAATCATCTTATTAATTATTAATCTAGTAGAATGTATTTATGATGCTGCCCAAACATCAACAAACACCAACTAGTTGACCTTCAACAGAGATGTTGTAGTTGATGAAGAGGATAAATTGTTCAAAGCTTCTCTAGAGATCAAAATTACCGCACAGTAGCCCATTATGGCTAAGGATTCAAGTGTCAAACTTTAGGTAGCTCCACCTGAAATAGGGGAAGATTTTAAGCATGAGATGTCTCCCAAGGTGGTAATGTTTCCAAACTTTGATGTAGACAGCATGAATCAACATTCAGATGACACAAGTACAAGTATCCCAAGTCATGGTGACAACACTAATTTAATTTGGATAAGGATCCCAAGATGAGGCCAAAGTAGTAGCACATCAACATTGGAGATGTTTGGGTGGGTGAAATGATCAAGGGGTGATCATTGAGAGGCAAGAGAAAGCATAAACCTAACACAATGAACTTTGCTTTGATGGCTAATATTCATAGAGTTTATCAACCACAAGTCTTTGAGAAGGAAACAAGGAAAACTGAATGGGAGAATGCCATGACAATTGAACATGAGAGTCTAATAAAAAATCAGACTTTGAATCTCACAGATCTTCCACCAAGGAATAAATCCACTAACTGCAAATGGGTGTACAAGGCAAATGACACACTTGACAAGTACAAGGCATGATTGGTTGCAAAAGGGTTCTCATAGCAAGAGGGAATTGACTACGAAGATACCTTTTCTCCTACACCAAACATGAGCACCATTTGATTAGTTCTAGCCATGGTAGCACGATTTGAATAGAAGGTCCCTCAAATGGACATGAAGAATGTCTTCCTAGATGGAGATTTGGAGGAAAAAATCTACATGTATCAACCAGAGGGTTTTCAAGTTCCAAGGAAGGAGCATATTGTGTGCAATCTAAAGAAAGATTTAGATGGCTTGAAGTAGGCACTTGGGGCATGGTACATTAAAATTGACACGTACTTGGATGAATAGGGGTTCCAACAGAGTCCTTCATATTCCAATTTGTATGTCAAAAGCATTGGTAATGATATCATTCTAGAGACGTCACCGGAGACGTCTCCCCTGGGCCTACCACCCTAAATATAAAGATATACCATGTTGAGGTGACAGTGATAGGGTAGTCTCATGTTGCGTTAGTTTCTCTTCTTTCCTTTCCTTTATTCTTCAAAGTACAAACTATGCAATAACATTTTGGCGTCGTTGTCGGGGAACACTGAGTCAATTCTCCTTAAAAGATGACACTTTTTGGTAAACCTTTCCTCAAGAGTCCTTATCTTACAAAGCTTACCTAGAAACTCCACTAAGGGTGATTCCCTTATCTCTTTGGTAATTTCAAGAAAATTATCTGGTAACTCCACAATCCACAAGGAGGTACAATAATCCTCCTCAATCCTTTAGAAGGAAGCCTCCCTGAAAATCTCTTGTAGTAAAATCACCTTTCGAAGGAAGTCTTCCTTTAAACACAATGTCTAGCTCGGGAACTCAGACCAACATCCCAAACCCAGACAATAACCAAAGACAATGGTCATCCAGTCTTTTCAAACTGCTAGACATGTCAACTATACCAGGCTACCCTAGGCAAATGCCACCCAAATATGAGAAGTGGTTGCCTAAGTTCACTGGTACTGATGCAATCAGTGTTGAAGAGCATATGACAATTTTTTGGGCATTCTTTCAACTTCACCCCGTTAGTGATGATGCTAAATATTTAGTCATGAAATTGTTCTCTGCTACCCTCCTTGATGCTTCAAGGCGTTGGTACCATAGTCTCCCTAATGGCAGTATTAAAACCATGGACAAATTGGAAGAGGCCTTCCTCAAAAGATGGAATATCAAAGAAGACCCCAACATGTTGCTAACTAGGTTTATTACCCTCTTGAAACAAGATAATGAGACCATTAGAGAATTCCACACTAGGTTTGAGACCATATTACAGAAGATCCATGTGAGCCATCATCCAACAAATAATTTCCTTGTTTACATCTACACCAAAGCTTTTACTATTCAATTAGGGTATCTCCTCAGGGATCAAAACCTCCAAACAATCCAAGAGGCTCAATAATTGGCTACAAATATTGAAGACAACCTCCACTCATCCAAAATTGAGCCTTTCTCAATCCAAGGGGAAAAATGGACATTAAACCCAAGATAGTCCACAACGTTGAGCCTTCCTCAGATATTTGCGTCAGCCTAGAAAAATTGCAAATGACCATGGATGTTATGATGAAAAATCAAGAGCTAATGATGAATAGGATTGTCATCCTAGAAAGATCCCAGAGCCAAGCACCAAGGGTCTCGTACAAAGGCCAATTCCAAAAGGGGAACCAAGTTTATAGACCAAAGAATGATCAAGAGGTTCCTAATACTCTAGCTCCTACAAACGCCGTGGATGAAAATCCTTGGTGTTTGCAGTGGAATGAAGCACACTGGGAACATGAGTGTCCCTACAAAAATGGAGGCCATGACCAAGTGAACAATGTGGGCCATGTTATAGAAGGCCCCCAGATTTTCCTAAATATCACTCCTGAAGAACACTGAGAAGGCATAAAAGAAGCAGCCAGGAAGGCTAGAATGGAGGTAATAAACAACTTAGACCAGGAATCAAAAGAGAAATTGAAGAAACAATAATTTCAGGTGTATAGACAGACGAAGATAAACCAACCTATCTCTACCATTCCTGCAGTAACTCAAACAAAACCTCTGCCCTTGGACATTCTCCTTCCTAAAACATCCAAAACCGAGAGAGTGGACTTAAACTTTGACTTCGAAGGGGCACTATCTAAGATTCACATAACCATCCCTCTAAGAGAAGTCATCAAGGTACCATATGTTAAAGAAAGATTTGACAATTTTTTCAAAGGATCAGGTGGACCTATGGACCCCCCTATTATGTTACAAGCTGATCACTTTAGGATCCAGTATGATGAACACCCTCCCTTTTTCATGACCTTGCTAATGAATAACAAGAACCTCAACAATTGCATGTTGGATTCAGGGGTCGGTGTTAACATGATGTTTATCAAGGTCATGCAAAAATTGGGCCTGAAATTCACACGACCTTACAGAAATGTGTGTGGCTTTGAGTCTAGAGCCATAGCCACACATGGGGTAATTGAAAATGTGGAAGTTTGCCTTAAAGAATACCCTGAGAGAGTAATCCACATTGAAATAGTGGTAGTAGATGTCCCAGATGTGTGGGGGATGTTGTTGTCTAGGAAATTTGCCTCGATGTTGGGAGGAACCCTTGAGATGGATCTCACTTATGTGAATATACCTTTGAACAATGGAACATTAGGCCATCTCCCAAATGTGCCAATGACCAGAACCCATGTGCAAGAAACTGGTGACCCCATCAAAGATGGCAAAGCACATGAGAAAATCATGGAAAGTCTTCCTGAATTTTCTCCCGAGGATATTCCCTTTGCAACAGAGGAGGACTTTGATCAGATACAATGGCCTAAGAGAGAAGAATACCAGCAACTTCTAGATAAGTATAAAGACAAAGAAGTTGGGGTTGTAAAAGTAATAAATAAGGGAGAAAGTGATATACTGATTCGGCCTTCCCAGCAGGAAGTCTTTACAGCAAAATCCCACCCTCCTCCCTCTGCAAAATACACCAGGGTTGTTCAGGAAGCAACCAAATTCAAAATTAGAGAGTACATGGAGGGGGGTGTAGTATGGATGTGGGATACCAAGAAAGGGGAGCCTACTAATGTCAAGGGAAGTACTTAATTTTGGCTTGGACCTTTCGGAGCTGGAAGAAAGTCAGTTGATGACTCTTATTACCTATCTACATTGGAAGGAAGAAGGCACCCATTACCAGTCAGCTGGAACCTCCTCAAGCCTCACCAAGGTGGGTGGACTTGACTTCACAGGTAAGTGCAGGTGAGTAGGTAGGCATTTGCATTCATTGTATATACCATCTGAATTTCATGCTAGAGTAGTTTGCTTTCACATTATATATATGCTTGTTTTTATATATATGAGCTAGGGGTGATATCACCACAACAAATGATTGCTGACATTTTATCTTGAGATTAAGCAGCTTACAGGTTATGTCAGAGATGTTGAGGTTCACATGCACTCTACGGTGAGCACATGTCCCCGAGTTGGAGCCAGATGTTATCCCCCACTTTAGGGATAACTAAGGAGATTATGTCTCTAGGCCCATAGGTACTAGACATGGAGTACCGGGAGCCAGATCGACTTGAGCATGGCCTTAGAGGGCCCATCGTTTCTTCCTTCAGCACCTCCACTTGTCAGCAGCATCCATCACCTTGGCCTGGTCCTATAGAAAAATTGGATCTTGATCCATGAGTTAATGAGTCTGGGTATCATGGTATGTGTCACCTTGATCCTCAAAACCTTTGAATATGTGCATTTAATTCTCTTTGTTTCTAATGGGTGTTTGGATCTTATACCTATCCACTTGACCATATCTAGGGGGAATGACAGGATGCCCTAGTAATATTGTGCCCATAGGTTTTGAGTTGCCACTAAGGGGGATTCATAAGAAGCCATCGTTCGCTCCCCCCATACTTACCACTTTCCATCTTTCTCTCACTCATCCATCCCATTACACTAGTATGGGCATTGGGTTGGCCAATTATTTAAGGGTTGCACCTTACCTTGTGGGAAGAAGGGGCTAAAGGCTCAGAGGGTAAAAGTAGTTGGAAAAAGATAAAATCCAAACAATGAAACCTCGAGATTCTTCACCCAGGGATACTTGAGAAAGAAATTAAAGGCTTCTCAGCATGAAACAGAGGGACCCATAAAAATAATAAAACAAGACCTAGCTAGAAGATATGGGGTCTCATCATGAGCCATCCTATTAGGTCCATGGGCATCTAGCGGTATGACACTACTAGAAGTTGGTTACCACACCAGGGTAGTGGCTCTTGGTCGTGTAGCCAAGAGAAAGGGGGTCTCATCATGAGCCACCCTTCTTATTTCCGTGAAAGTGCTTGTGGGTAACACTGTCGCCACTAGTCACCATGCCAGGGCAGTGTCCCCTGATTAGCTTCTTGAAAGAAAAATCAATAAAGAATAAAGATAAAAATGCATGAATGGGCTTGGAAACATTTTCATCCATGACAGGTGCATCTCAACCTCTACAGAGGCACCCACAAGTAAGCCATGCATTTCCCTGCTATCATTGCACCCCTTGTCTAGACATCCCTTACCACCTCATCCACTCACATGGATTGGATTTGATTTCTCCTGGAAACATCCCACATCCAGTGAGCATTAGCCCAATAGGATGCCCTGTCAATTCCTCCAAACTTGGCTTGCAGATTAGTATAATGTCTTTGAGCACTTGTCCGGGTGAAAAGGGTTTTATGCACATGTTTAACAATATTGATGATTAGATGTGATTGACATTGTTATGATCCCTATGACCTATGAGCCCATGGAGGGCGTATCTGTTGATGTGAAGGATCATGCCCGACGGACATGTACCATTATGGACAGGTACACATGGGGAAATGATCAGTTTGGACCTCCATGGGGGCTGAGATCCCATCAAATGGATGTTGAGACCCTAGCAGGGGGCAGAGACAAGTCACAGGCTTTGCTCCGGAGAAGAGGAGGACGTTCCACCAAAGGCACCTTAGCATTCCTACACCCAGGGGAGTTGTACCCTTTCCACCAGCCTTGGAAGGCCCATGACGTCACCCAGGACACTCATGACGTCATCCAGTTGTTGTGGAGGTTTTGGAAGGCAGTTGTGGCACGTGTGGCAGCTTATGGAGGCCCAAGGGGGCCTAACGTTTTGCTTCAGGAGGCCAACATTTCCCTCGAAAGGGCTAACGTCACCCTAAAAGGGCATGACGTCCTCATTTTTGCTTGATTTAGGGTTTGATTATTACATTTAATGTAAAACAGTATTATTATGTATTTTTGGCCATGTTGGCCTTTTGTGACCTAAAAATTAATTAAGGTCATTGCTATTGTATAAGTAAGAGAGATAAAACTCTCTTTTATTCATCATATTTCACTCACACTTGTGTGAGATCTGAAATTTACGCCCTCTTTTAGGGTTTTGGCTTAAATTACTAGTGCGCACTTGTTGAAGGAGGCTTGTTTTGGCTATTTTTGGCATTTTCTTAGTGGAAGGTTTACAACTAGGGTTTGGCATTGATGATACTTGGTGAATGTAAGTGAAATTCTGCAATCCTTCCCTTACTTGAATGGTTATGGTATTTTTACTTCCATTTTGTTAATGAAATTTGCTAAATTAAACCCTATGAAATAAGCACATGTTGGTGTCCTTATTTTAATTCCCTGCTAAGAGTGTGCCAAGGACTTTTACCTATTGAATACATTGTTAGGGCCTTTCCATTGCAACACCCTACCTTTTCTCTTCAATCCTAGCCCTATGGAGATATTTTTAAATTCAATGAAGTATCTCATGGGTTGAACTTGTGCAAGAGAAAATCTTAAGAAAGAAATATAAAAGAGGTTGTATGTAAGAGTGTGGTTGGCCCTGTGGATGTCGTAGGGAGGTAGGGTGTCCCCGACTACCAATAAATAGCTTAATTATTTGACTATGTGTCTTCATGTAGAGTGTTAAGAGTAAAATTGTACAAGAATGCAATCCTTTAAAAAGAACGAGGCTCTGAAAATTGCTTCCTAGTGAGCTAACAGTAAACCCTAGTCGTTATCATTGAACAATTTTACACTGAAAATTATTGACTGAAAATATATGTAGCAGAAACAACAAGATCATAGATGAAT
>SNQJ01S0086792.1:0-23456 GCA_010110895.2 Picea sitchensis
AGCAAATGCATACAAAGGGAACAAACATTCATTCAAGAACACATAAGCAACATACACAGAGACACAACACCAGTCATGAAATTGAATCAAGGCTTTCTTCTATTAATTCAATCTGTACATGGGTGTTTTCCACAAGTTCTCTTGTTGCTCTTCTTCTCTGAATGCTTGATCATCTCTGGGGTTATGTTACAATGTACAAAGGAGGATGCCTATATTCTGTTTGCCCTCTCGAATTCTACAACGATCAAATCTACAATTAATTTCCTATCTAACACCATTAAATCTAATAAATGCCTCAGCTACCTAAGGACGAGAGATTATCTGCTCAAGGTCCCCTTTACAATATACAAAGTGCACTTCATTAACTTTTTACATGAATGTTTGGCGCAACTATATCAGGGTGTTTCAAAATTTTGTGCTGGCGCTATCCAGTTGTCTTTCCTGCTCCATGCGCTGGCTTTCTTGATGAGTGAGCAATTCTCCTGCATCACCTTGCTTGGCTCATTGCCTTCGCCTAGCTTGACGCCATGCTTTCCTCATAGCCCAAGGAGAAATCCAAGGAGAATCTTCAATTCTTAGAGAGATAAAGCTTTGGATGGGTATGTAAGGATTGCTTGTCGGGAAGCCCGAGGTAAGCTAGTTCAGAGTTAAGAGCTTGCCGAGGAAGCCCGAGGTAACCTAGCTCAGAGGTAAGTGCAAGGCTGGGAGCTTGAAGCCCTCCCTAGCTGGGAGCTTAAAGCCCTCCTAGGCTGATTAATAAAAATTACTGTCATTTTTTCTTTATCCCTTTTGTTTGAAAGACACGGCAATTATGAAAGACATGACAATTAATATTTATGATCAAATACTTTCGTTCTGTCCTACAAGGTGAGCTGAATGAGCACTGAGGGACCGTTGACGGCTTGATAGGTCCCTGAAGCCTTGACCTACGTTGAAGCGGTCAAAGGGTTGTAATAAAGAGCTAAAGAGTGGGAATCTGAGGTTCCTGACTTCATGATGAGTGTTGATGGCATGGGACAAGGGAAAGGTTGTAATAAACAACTTTTTGCCTCCTACGGATTTAATCCTGAGTTTAGAAAAAAGTGTTTTTACCTTTTTTTTTGTTTAGGATTTTATTTTTCCTCTAAAGGGAGGGTTGGAGGGGTGGGTCCCCCCCCAATTGCAGAGCGTATAGATGTACACGCCTGCACATGCCATGAGGGGGAGATATTCCTTCAAAAAAATCCTAATTCGACGTGTGTGCCCAAGGTTCAAACAAAGCACAATTAGAAGGTTTGGGACCTTCCTTTATGGGGACCTCCAACTGGATATGGAACGGAGTATGGAACTACTGAATCAACAACTGGATCAACTGAAATTGTTGAATCAACCGGTGCGACGTATAATAAAAAAGGTCAACTGAATCACGTATATGATATGTTGCTTCATCCGCGCCTGGAACTATGTTCCTCTCCCTCCTGCGATGGTCGAGTGAGCTTACGCTTCCTCAGGGTGTCCTACTTTCCATAAAGAAAGAAAGTCTGAGCTAGCTTACCTAGGGTTGTACCCCTTTAAGAAGGCTTGTCCTTTCCTTTTGATGTTTAGTTCACCACGTTACGGCCGACTCCTCGATCCGACGGTGCTTGCTTCCTTCAACCAGTCTGACAGAAGCTCCAAATCACTCCCTTAAGCAGATCTCGGTAACATCTGGTCCTTTATCCTTTTTACCGAACCACATCATTAATGCATATACTAAATGCAAGCATAGAAACCATCTCATGATTCATACCCAAGCTGGGTATGCTTTAAGTTCTAGGCTTATGTATAATGAATCATATAGCCACTGTCAATTGCATATGCTCATCAAATTGTAAAAGTATATAGCCCGTCGTGTTGTATCTGCATCTTGGTGTGCTGGATCGTGTCTTCCCTGGTGGTGAGAAGGGTGCTATTGATGTAAAATCCCAGATTCCTGCTATGTGGTTGGTCCAGTTGTGGAGCAGTTTTCTAGGGGATATGGCTTTTGCTAGGGGATATGGGGGAGATAGGGTGTGGGAAGACCCAGATTGATGCTATGTGGATGGGACAGTTCTAGAGCATTTATCTAGGGGAGAGGGTGGTGTGGTAAGACCCTGATGGATGCTATGCGATTGGTCCAATTATCTAGGGGAGATGGATGTATAGGCACCTTAGGAAACACCTCAAGGCACCTTGCGCCTTGAGTCCCACCTAAAGAACTCATGGAATCAAGGATAGGATTTAAGGACACAAAGATTCAAGGACTCAAGGCGCAAGGTGCCTTGAGGTGTTGCCTAGGGGTATCGGGTTATGGTCCCATTGGTCTTTGTGTCTAAAGAACCTCGCCCGATGCGGATGAGCCATCCTTATCAATGCCAGGACTCTTTCCTGCTACTCAATGCTGGTACTTGATGGCAATCGATCCCAGGTGTGCCGGCAACACAACCATCCTGATTGTGGGGGGGAAGCAGGATACAATATTTGTAGTTGTACGGGGCTAATGAGATGAACCCACGAACAAATACAAAAAGTAGAAAGAGGGATATCAGCGAATGCTCGACCATAGGGAGAGGGGCGATTCTGGGGGTTGGTCTAAAACATATAAGTCTGACAAAAGCTCATCTATAGGCGAGACACAGGCAAGGAGCGAAAGAACTAACAAGTGGGAGCCCCAACAAAGAATTCTTCATGTTCCAGGTCTTTCTATGTCTAGGTCTATGTGCAGGCCTCCCTTGTAAACTCTCCATCCTAATCGTTTCCACAACTCTGAGGTTGCTGCATAGTGTGAGAGTCCCATCAGGAAGGCTCGTCCTTTCCTTTTGAAAAAGTCTTACCTCTGATCTAGGTTACCTCAGGCTTCCTCGACAAGCTCTTAAATCTGAACTAGCTT
Organism: Picea sitchensis; assembly: GCA_010110895.2. NCBI lineage: Eukaryota > Viridiplantae > Streptophyta > Pinopsida > Pinales > Pinaceae > Picea > Picea sitchensis. Next base: position 2,888 of record SNQJ01S0086792.1, read on the forward strand.
ACCTCAGGCTTCCCAACAAGCAATGCTTACATACCCATCCAAAGATTTATCTCTCTAAGAATTTAAGATTCTCCTTTGATTTCTCAACGGGCTATGAGGCCAAGCATGGCGTTAAGCCGGTGAAGCAGGCAAACAGGGGTGCAAGGGCACTTGACAAGGCATGAAGGCCTGGAGCAACACCTCAAGGCCTTTAGCCTTGAGTTCCACCTAAGAACTCATGAACTCTCAGGGATGGGAGTTTAGGGACACAAATCAATATATATATCTTAATATAGTTAAAGTTTCCTATATTTTCAAAACAATGAAAATGATTTAAAACTTACGCATGATTATTATTTTTTAATTTTTTTATCATTATTATAATTTGAATTTTGTTAATATGATTATTTTTTTAATTTTATAAAAAAAAAAAAAAAAAAAAAAAAAAAAATTTTAAATTAATTTTATTTTTATTATAATTTGATTTTATTAATGTTTTTTAAACTTATAAAATGATTATTTTTAAATAATTTTATTATCATTATTATTTAATTTGTTAATGTTTTTTAAATTGTGTGGGTTAATTGTTCTACTAAATGTTTTTTTTTGGTGGGAATCAAACTATATAAATTTACACTAATTATTATTTTTGTTGTTCAAAATCCATTTATCAATGTTTGAGGGTGCTGAAGAAAAAACTATAGAACCTGAGAAATAATCACTCAAATCTAGAATCTAACAATTTTACAAATGCATTTGTAAGTATGTCTTGTTGCTACATTGATATATCTTTGTTACTGCATTTTGAAACAATAGGTAAGAAAGTTTCTTTTAGTAGAGAACTAAGACATAGGATCGAGATCGGAGTTCCATGGGTTTATCAAGATAAAAGCGTTCTTGCTGTTATTTGTTTCTTTGCAAGATCCATTCTTCCGCCCTCCCACGGGCCGCTTCACAAATGGCTGCACCGCCATTGGTTTCATAGGTATAAATACTAGACTCTAGTTTACATTTTGTTATTTGAACAGAATATTGATTAGTTCAAGGAGTGGGGTTTACTAAGAATGTTATTCATAGATATGGGGAAATCCCGGAGATTATTTCAGAGAATTGATTCATGTTCTTTGCTTTGTCATCTCTTTAAGCTACATACATGGGATTGTCGTTCCCCTCGCCCTTTCTTGACCCACAAGGAAATTTCTCTACTGGGATTAATTTTTCTTCTGGAGGTAGCGGACTGCTGGACTCCACAGGCCAAAATCTGGTGAGTTCCCTTCCTGTGTTCAATATTGCATTCATTGAATCTGATTTCTTATTTTAAAGCTGGAAGGTCGATTGTGGAGCATCAACATATGTCATTCTCTAATGTTTCTGATCCGGCCTAATCCATCTCATTTCATTATTATTTCATTCATTTAGTCATGGAAATTCACACACTTTGCTTCAACTTTAGTGAAGTAGAATGGTGGTATTGTTGTTGAATCTTACCTGTCCAAGTCCTTATACTATATTTCCGTTGGAGGCAACGACATTATCAGCTATATACAGAATGCTACCTACCAAAACACTACTACTTCCGTTAGCAGTTACCTTGTTACTCAACAAATATGACCAATACTTATCAGTAAGTTTCATATTTTTTTAGTTTTACAGATTCATTTATTGACGTAGACCGGAAACTTCTTATTGGATGAAACTTATTGAGGAGCTTTACCTCCTCAGGGACAAAAAAATTCTCGTCTTGCCAAAATCTCGTGCATGCCAAAATGGATTGAATTGTTTCTGAGCGGCCATGGATGGAGTGTTTTCTAAAGCATTGCCACACAATTATGGGCACATCTATTATTGTTTTGTTTTTCTCGCGTTGCCTTTCTTGGCATTTAGTTTGTGCACATTTGGCTGGCATTGCACTATGTTTCTATGTTTTCTTTGTGCACCATTTTTTTGTTTTGAATTTTTCTTTATGCCTTTCATATCGCTTTATGATGGCATGGCCAAATAATGAGAAAATCGCCAAGCCCCGGTACGGTATTGACAATAATAATCGGGTAAGATAAATCTTAAAGTTATTATGGATAGTTTGAATGAATTTATCAATTCATCATATAGATTAGGTGTACATAGGAGAACGAGCTGATCAATGCATATTGGCGTACATTTTGCAGTTTTGGCAATTACCATTTGGATTTCAATGAACGATGCTTGCGGTACTATGGGATCATTAGCAATATGACTTTCAGCAAAATTTTCAGAAGAATTAGCAGATATTGGGATCAGGATCCAACCATTGATTTAATCTCTGAAAGGTTTTGTCAAATCTATACCATAATAACAAATATATTGCATATTCTGTATGCATTTTCCAATTTATTCCATGCATTTTAATCTTATTTCTGGACAGTTTTATTGATTCTTATCTAGCTGCACAGAAATTAGCTTTGAAATAAATGTTGTGTTAAATGCTTGGAACATGGAGTTTATTTGGAGTTTCTTTGAACATATTTTCCAATTTATTCCATGCATTTTAATCATTATTTACACGAATGGTTTATTGATTCTTATCTAGCTGCACAGAAATTAGCTTTGAAATAAATGTTGTGTTAAATGCTTTGAAAATGGAGTTTCTTTGGAATGCTAACAAGTTTCTTTGGAGTTTCTTTGAACATGGAGTTTCTTTGGAATTTTAGAATATCAATTTACATGAGAGGTGGATTTCAGAACTTCTGACAGTTTTACATCAATTCAAAGAAAGGTAATGATTTCAAAACCTCTGACCGTTTTAAGTCAATTAAGGTAATCCCAATGATTTAAAATATGATACTTATCTTATTTTTTATCTATCCCTATATTTTTATTTCTGTAAATGTAGTTAGCATCCATAATATAAAGGAGAGCATCCATCGGAAGAGGTGAGGGAGTTGAATAAAGTGTTAAAATTGGAAAACTGTGGAAAAACTGTGTCATTTTAGTGTCAAAATTAGAAAACTGTGTGCAACTACTTTGCCTTTAAACAGAAGGAATCATTGCCTTTTCAAACACTACTTTTCAGTTATTTTGGATTTTCTCCTATACTGTGTATAGGAGCACCTATAATTATGGTCAGACCATGGAGTACCTTGATTCTTGGAAGTCCTCACAATGGGTAAATCGGGTAAATCATAGAACAGAGAACTCCTTAGTGGTCATCCAAGTATTTTCATTTGGTTGGGTTTCACCATTTGGAGTCTATTAAAAAATAGACACCAAATTCAATTTACACCGATAATTTAGGATTTTACTATCAATTTTTGTTTGATATATTTTTTTTTTAAATTCAAAATATTGAATAATCTTAAAATGGCAAAAATCCTCAGAAAATAAAATTTAGATAAAATTTTAAGAGATATTTCCAATAAATAAAATAAAATAAATGAAATAAATTTATCCACAAATTAACTTTACTTTTCTCAATATCGTCCACCCCAACATTCAATACATTTTTCCCCGATCCAATAAAATTGTTAGGATGGATTTTTAGGCCTCGATCCAATAAAAAATCATAATTTTAACCATTACACGAACAACCTATCCCGTTCCCGGCTCTCTCTTCTAAAAATGTTTTGGTCGCCGTGGGTTGATACCCTGTCTACCTCTAGTTCATTGACGTTGCATTTCCATAAAAATCCCTGGTTGATTGTACCACATCCCATGTTTACTAATTTCCACTTTCCTGGGAAAATATTATTTGGAGAAAAGTTTCTTCTCAAGGTTACTATAATTAGAACCTTCAGAGCAGCAAGGGCTTTAGAAAAGTTGTTCAGGGCTTTAACTATTCCTTGGGCATGCTGAAATTGTATATATTCAAATCTATTTAGAGGTTGTTGCCTATGGCAACCTTATCATCAGACTGATTTCCTCCATATTAATAGGTCATGATAGGTTTGATCCTTTCAATATTGCTAACATATTATTATATTTTCTCATAGATTCCAATAGAAATTCAGTATCTGGGAGGTGATTCTGCCTCGCAATAGACAGGTCTGTCAAGTTAAGAATTCAAGACAATAGCCTTTTCAAGAACCAAAATTTAATTATTTTTGTATTTTTCAAGTTTCAACAATTTTCCCTGTATTGTTGATAATTTATTTTCCAAACCCCTGGTGATAAATTCCCAGCTTAACAAATGCTCTTAACATTGGTGTCATTTTCCCTGTATTGTTGATAATTTATTTTTTGGATTCCTGGTGATAAATTCCCAACAACAAATGTAACATTGGTTTCATTAACTTGGTTGAGAGTCTAAAACTTTATAATTATAATGATATGTAGCCGAGCCTTGAAAAATATTTAGAGTTTCTTTCCTTCCATATTAAGACTAAAAATGAAGATTTAATCTCCTTCCATTATTCTTGATGTTTTGAAGATTTAAGCCCAGGTAAGATACATCTTAAAGTTATTATGGATAGTTTGAATGAATTTATCAATTCTTCATATAGATTAGGTGTAGATAGGAAAACGAGCTGATGAATGCATACTGACGTACATTTCGCATAGGGCTTAGGCTTATTTTCTAGCTAATTTATCGGCCTTCATGGGCTGCAGAGATCCTTTGGTTCTAGATCCTTTGGTTCTAGATCTGCTAATTTAGAATTATATTATTAATGGGTTGCATGAGATAGATTCTAATCGTGCTTTCATTTTTCAAAATTGTTATGCCTATAAATTCTTCTTGTTATTTTTCAAAAATTTGTTTTGTATAAATTTTGTTATTATTTTCAAAGCTGGTATGCTTAATGGATGGAGTGGGGAAATAATACTGCATATATATATTTAGCATTCTTCTGAGAATTCCATTACGTAATATGAACATGATTATGGAATCTAACCTGGATTTTTTTCTTATATTTTCTGATGGAATGTTATTGTAATATGAACATGATTATGGAATCTAATCTGCATTTGTTTTTTTTTTTTCTTATATTTTACAGATGGGATGTTATTGTCTATTGTCCACAGCCAACAATGAGATTTGGCTCTCAATGAAGCATTCATATTAATTAATTATAAAATATGAATATGTGTTGATAAGTGGAGCGATGAATCCTTTCAAGGTAAGTGTACTCTCTTGTCAATTATAGATGAGTGTATTCACCCTGTACTCTCTTGTCAATTTATAAACTTTTAATACGAAGTACTTACCATGTTTTTGGTTATGGGATTTATTTTTTATTCAATTGGTGGACTGGATGGAAATTTCACATTCATTTACTTTACCTAAATTCATTTACTTTACCTAAAATATACTTGGTTCAATTACATTCATTGTAGAGTTTGTTGAGTTCGATTGGATGACGGGAAACCCTCTTTTTGTTGAATTTTTGGTGGTTTTCTTCATCTTTTCCATTTTATTGTGTCTTACATTAGGTGGGTTGGGTGCTTTGGTGCTTCATGGCACGGTTGAGTTGTCTTTGTACATACGGTGGGTTTTATATATCAAGTTACTTTTCGGTCCATGCATTTTGGTTTTAGTATATTCCAAAATAAAAAAAATTATAGGCATTTTGCATTGCTTGGCATTTTGTCTTTCAAATTTTTATCATTAGCTTAGTACATACAATGTAAGATTGCACCTTTACCTCTAAATCATAGATTTGAATTTGGAAATTACATCATTTTTAGGAGGATATCATTCATCAAAGTTAAAGTTAGGACTTTGCATTATCTTCATATTTACTTTCTTACTTGAGGAGTCATAGCACCATTGGTTTCATTACCATGTCTGAGTGTAAGATTGCACCTTTACTTCTTAATCGTAGATTTGAATTTGGAAATTACGCATTATTTTTAGGAACATATCATTCATCAAAGTTCAAGTTAGGAATTTGCATTATCTTCATATTTACTTTCTTGCGGAGTCATAACCTTTCTTTGGTTTCATTCACTAGTATACCTTTTTGAGTAATCACAACCAGTAAAATCCAGCGCTATAATCTAAAATTTATTAATGCTTGATTTTATTTTCTAGAGGTCTTTCGGCTAGCCTAGGATTTGAATTGCCTTAGGATAGAGATTTTGTGAATTAAACTTCTCCCAAGGCAATTAAATCAACATATGTGTGTATCGAGTGGGGGAGTGGAGAAATCCATTGTATAATTGGTAATATCGGGAGGCTCTGCTCCTGCCGGGAGTTAATCACGAGGTCGGGTGAAGTTGGTTAAAGGGATATCCCCGGGATACTAGCCTAGCGTCAGAGATATTACGTGGATTTGACCATTGTTGGGGGTCTTGCTAGTGCCGTTACCTCCGTGAGAAGCGGGTACTTTCAAGGTTCGGGCTTTGCTACCACCTTGTATGGTGTCGGGACCTGGCTGCTCGCATGTTCATCGATTATACATTGGTTTATTGGTTGCTTGACTTAGTTATCTCATAGGTTACCTGCAGGGTTTATTAAGCAGGTACCACAGATTAGATAGGGGTGGGACAACACACAACCTTTATGGAGGAGTTACCTCTCCGAGGGATTTGACCGGTAGGGTTTTAAGCCCTGAGGGGCCCTAACTGATTTTGTTACTTAATCTTTATGGGAGTCTCAATTCCCTCTTAGACCCGAGACATACTTTCTTTAGGAAGGGAGGCCATCAACCACTTTATCCCGTTTGCATGCATATTAGCCATTTGAATTTTTGGTACGCTCTTTTTGCTTACTAGCTTGCCTTAGGATATATTTTATCTTTAGAGTCTTAAGTCATGCGTTATGAGTGGGACTAGCCGCCCATGCGTCCCTTCACTTATTCTGATTGCCATCCCAGTTTAGTGTCCTTGCCTTCTAAAAGACATAGAGTCATTACATGTGGTACACACACATCACACTGCTCATACTTGGCATTCTACAAGGATGAGTACTAAACCCGGTCTTCATAATTATGGGATCCCTTCAACTCCCATACCCACTATATAGTCAATGGCTTCAGCTCTTGCAGCATCCATGGTTTGTGGTATGAGAGGCACCTTTCATTACTATGGCCCATCCTATAGTTAATGCTCATACTACCGCCTCAAACCTTTGGGTCTCTTGGCCACTCACTAGGCTACAATGTTTAGTCCATCCTTATGGATTCTAGTCCAATTTCTTATGGTATGCCTAACTCACTTCGCAGTTTTCGAACTCCATCCCAGCTACTAGCCCTAATGCTAGCATTGGGCTCGAGGGAATACACCCTGTACACTCCTTTTTCTTTTGGTGGATCTCAAATCCCTCAAATGACTCCTTATATGGGAGGTATGCCTTCTTTCAAACTAGGGTCCTATCCTCCTACTTTTGGGTGGAATAGTCAACTTGGCGGACAAGTTTTGACTCAAGTTCCATCCTAAAATCCTACTTCCTCAACAGATTCTGACCAATACACTTGGCATGGTGGTCGGTATCCTCTATTTCCAGCTTAGGGAGGTTGGTTTCACACTGGGCAAACCCCAACCTTAGTCTAGTAAAGCGGAAGTTTCTATAACCCTGTGAGAACATTCCGGCTAGAATGATGCGACCCACCTTATATGAGCTATCGAGGAGAGGGACTTATAATGTGGGATAGGGCCATGGTGTTCTGAGAACTTTGGATGACAACCAGATCGAGAAGAAAATATTTCCCAAGGAGGTTGGGAGGACACAGATGTTTTACTGGCTTGAGTCTCCCTTTTCTTGCCATGCTAAATCTATCATATTTGACTAAGTTAATGAATGACCCTATGAGTCACGATCCTACATTTAGGTGCCACCAAACTTCCTTTAGACATCCCAAGTTTGAGGGTAAGAATGGAGAGGATCATGGTGATCACTTCACTATCTTTAACCTTTGCTGCTTGTCAAACTCAATTAATGATGATTCTATTCATTTGAAGCTATTTCAACACACACATTAGTTCTTTGAAATGGTATATTGAAAGGCTACCATGGAATATGGGACATTTAGTCAGTTGATAATGGTCTTTCTTAACCGCTTCCAGTTTCCCATTCGTTATTATGCTAGTTTAGAGTTGTTGTCTACTTTACGCTAGGATATTTCCACTCATATCTCGGACCATATCGAGGAGTGGCGTAGACGAAAGGAGGTTGATTAAGAACCCTATACTCCTAACCTTTCTATTATAATGATTTTTTAATTGCTTACATCCTCCTAAATCGAAGGACATTTCTACTTCTAGAGAGGTTACACTAATAGGAAGAGATTATCTTTAAGAGCTAACAATTAAGATTTGATATATGCTGATGCAGGATGCTATACCACCTCCCTTCTGAGGCACCACAGTCCTTCTGACCAACCAGAAAGACCCGTGATCATTAAATGGCATTGTGACTCAAAACCAATCTAAATTCCACAAACTTCGATGATAAACCGGATAAAGAGTTTTCTTTAAACTAGTCTGTAGGAAGACCACCTTCATTTGTATCCTCTAATACCACTCATTCGATGGATGTACACTCAGTAAAATCGTCAACAAACTTGAATGGTAACCAACCACCGGGAGGGAATAAGAAGAAAGGACATAATGGCAATCGTAAGGGTGGGAAAAATAGCAACAAACCCAAGGACAAAGATAACAATGGGAAGCAGAATGATAATGCTAGAGAGGGAAAATGAGAAAAGGTGAAGTTTCCCTCTAATCCTTTCACATATGATCACCTTACCCATTTGTACCCCAAACTTGCGAAGTTGTGAGGCTTTTATCTCAATCACCCATCGTGGCGACAAATCCATTCCACACAATCAACACTTAGCCTCGAGCTCCTCAAACATCGAAAATGTGGCTGGTGGAGGTTAAAACCAACAGTCGCAAGATGGTGATTATCTATGTATCAATATGGTCGATGCAAAAAATCGATGTAGCCACTCGATCTCAATACTATAGTTCTAAAAACTATTCTGGTCTAGAATCTCCTCCTCCTCCCAGGCGACTGCAGTTAAGAAACTAGACTCATGTACCATTATTCAAAGGACTACTCAAACTTCTACCCATATTCGAGAATACTAGAGCCTCTGAGAACTACTCTATTGTTGAGGGACATGGGCCAAAACCCTTGTGCTATGTCGGTTTTGGAGGTACTCTAGATGTGTATTTCACATAGGAATGCCTTACTCTCTACTCTAGGGCTCTAGAGAACCTAGTGGCTTGAAGCTTATCAAGTTTGGCGTCACGGATGCTAAGCCTTGCTTGCCTTACCATTTGGCTTTCCAAATCCATGTGGATTATTCAAATTATACCATCAAGCGTGGGTTGTTGATGAAGGTGCTGCTATGTGTGTGATGTCTTGGTTTTTTGGAAAGCTCTTCGTTCCCTGACCCTTTCCAAATCATCTAACATGTTGACCTCTTTTGATGGTCATTTGTTTCTTCCCAGTATCTCAGGTCCAATTATAGGTGGGAGATGGTAGAGATTGGAAGTAGAGGTGGTGGATGCTCTTTATTATAACTTGCTTCTAGGTTTGCAATTGGACTTATGCTATGATGGGTCATGGGTATCATATGTTTACATACTCTTTATTTTCCTCATGAAGGAAGATTGTAATGATCGATCAGTTATCGACAATTATTGACTGCCAACCAAGAATATTGGGTGTTGGAATGTTTTCTTCCCTTATGGGTACTTTCGACTTCTTAGCACCAAACCATCAAGTTTATGCAATGTCCAGTAGGATTGTCCCGACTGGGAGGTTCATTTCTTTCTACACGTCTTATTTTGATTATCTGTGGACCCTACCTTCCCCAAATTTGTCTTGGGAAGGACACTCGCATGTTGGGATGGCCATGTCATTATCGACAATAGATATTGTGTATCAAGTTGTTATTGACTCTTACTGCCCATCAGATCTTGTTCCCTCATCGACGAACGAGTAGGGTCTTGTGTCTAGGTGATGTGGGGCTACCTAGATTAATCTACATTAGCAGTTTCCTTGGTGGGACTTTTCCTTGGATGAAGCCATCCTTCGAGGTACATGAATTCTTCGGACAAACCTTGGGATGATATCCATCCTTCGTTCTATTTTCCTCCAGACCTTGAAAAGAATCCAATTAAGATGACTTTCGATATACCTTGAAGTGAATGAGTCGGTCCGCAGAAGTAGTTCCACTAGATACACATGCCATTTATGTTGAAGGAAATATGGTGAGTATTTCTCCTACCATTAAGATCGACATCTCTCATACCTATACAAAAGGTTGAATTTATGTAAATGCTCGGTGAAAATTATTTGGTTGAGAGCGTGTTTTGTTGGTCCTATGAAGAGATTCCAAGAATCGAACCTCGTATTGTCGAACCGCGAAATTAAAAGCGTGTCACGGATGTTAAACCTATTTGGAAATGTCTTAGAGTTGTCATTGACTACTCAGAGGCCTTTGTTGTGGTAGAGGTGGAGAGAATGCCAATGTTGTCTTCATATACCCAGTTCCTTTAACATATTGGGTATCCAACCCCATTCCCGTAGAGAAGAAGCAAGGAACCATCGGTGTAGCCATGGATTTGGTGGCCGTAAGAGTATGCGAAGACAACCCCACACCTTTCATCGGTCATATCCTCGACAAGTGTGTGGGAAGAAAAGTTTTTTTTTTTTTTTTTTTTTTTTTTTTAGGATATAATCAAATTGATTAACAGCACGAGGATCAACACAAGGCGACATTTATTTGTCCGCCCGGAACTTTACAGCGCCAAAGCGACACTTCAATGTGCCATGACTTTTGCGTTTCATGATTTTAAGCACATATTTGAAGCTTACATATGGCTTGATCTTCTTGCTCACTCGAAAGAGAGTGGATCACGTTATCCACCTTCGGCTTGTTTTCTAAAGATTTTGTTATTATAGGATCTGATTAAACCCTCATAAATGCATCTTTTGCATTAGATGCAGTCCCTCTGTTAGGTTTTCTAGTTTGAGACTAGGATCAAAGGTAGATCCTCATGGTTGATGCAATACCTTAGTTGCCTCTCCCGTGCACAATTAGACAACTCTTTCTTCGTAGGTTTATAGTGAAATTATCACTAAAGGTTTCATGCATCCTTCTTCAAAGGAAACCCCTCTAAGGTTCAAGCGAGCCAAAGGAGTCCTTAGATGCTTGAAATCTTTGGGTGTCGGCCTCTCACGGAAACCTCAGTGTAATCTGAATTGGTGGTTATAATTTAGGAGGATGAAATTACGAGCGTTATTTCTTATCTTAGTCAAACTTTACTACACTACACTACACTACACATATCACATATCATATCATGGGAGGGAAATATAATAAATGGATTGTCATTTGTAGGAGTTTGATCTCGAATTAGCTTCCGCTAAATCCAAGAAGTCCCTAATCTTTGCAGTTTGATGTCACGGAACACACGATTAGATGGGGACATTTTCCATGTCAATTCATTTGCAGACAAAAACATCATCGTTTGACCCTCGGTATGGAGACATTGTTCTCTATATTCATAATTTGAAGTTCTCTCAGCATCTCTCTTGAGATGACCGACAATGTGTATGTTACCAAGTTAAGAATTACATTATCGTCGGTGATACTTTGTATCTTCGAGGAATAGGTGATATCTTGTGTTGTTGTTTAACTCATAGATAAGTTGATTCTGTCCTAAATGATTGCCACAATGAGGCTTGTGGTGGTCATTTATGGGGTTTGTGACATCCAAAAACTTTTTCTTGAGATGGTTATTTGCTGGCCTACTATATTTAAGTGTATTGGAAATTGGTTAAAGTGTCACACTATCACTTGGAAAATGTTCTGTATCCATCCCCTCTCCACCCAGTTATTATTGATAGGCCCTTCACTAAGTGGGGAACGGACTTCATTGATTGCAATATGGGGGCCATGAACACATTATCATGAATTCATGAATACTTTAATAGAAGTGGAGTGAGAGCCATGCCTGATCATCTGATGATTTACCTTCTGTATTCAAATAGATTATCAGATTTGGTCTCTGATTGAAGTTGTCCTTGCGACCATGGTAGTCACTTTCACAATGAGATGATGGAAGAAATAACATATAAGCTGGGGTTTAAGCATGGTCACTCTTCTCCTTATTGTCCCCAGGAAAATGGACAAGAGTAGAGAACGAGTCTCTCAAGACCATATTTCAAAAACCTGTCAGCTAGAGAAAATCTAACTAACATATCATGCTTTATCCAACACTTTTGGCATACTGAACCTCGGTCAAGGCTGCCACCAAATTTTCCCCTTTATAGTTCTGTTGCATGTTGTAGGAGTTAATTATTACTGATAGATGAAATCCCTCTCTTAGTGTTCTCCTACTATTTTAAAATCATGAATGGTATACAGAGATGTGACAGAGTGTGAGAGTGCATGTGACATGAAAGCCAAATGTGGTTAATATTCAGTCTAGATGTCCTTTCGGTTGGCCCTGGGAACGGCTAATTCCTCTTGTAGTCAAGCCAAAAGACAATTGGGGGAAGGCAGAGTATAAAACCATGTGGGGCATTGTGCAAGAGGTAATGCTAAGAAAAGGATCCTGGGTTGGGAAGATTGCAGAGGGAATAGGATTGTCAGAGCTGGAAATGGAGGCTCTACTTGAAATGATACTACGATTGAGCCCCAAGATTAGGTGGAGCCCTTTGTATACTAATGTAATTTAGTGTATATATCTCTTTATTTTTTCATCTTCGGGTTGTTTATCGAGCTTTCACTTGGTTGAAAGATATCAATGGAATCATCGATTCACCAGTTCTTGAGATGGGGCCATTCATCACATACGAAACTTGTCTTCCGTCGTGATGATTTATTCACTTGAGGGTCTACTGGTGTCTTCGGGAGGCATATGCCTAGGGACATCCATGAACAATATTAGCTGAATAAATTTATTTATAGAACTTTTACATGATATTTATCTACATACCATCCCAATACATTAAATTCGCACAGATTACCAGTTAGTAGTGCATTAGTTGAACAACTATTACCGAACGATCATTACCACATGCGTGATCCTTCTTTACTCCAACGATTCCTATGGATTCGTCTTTTGGAAAGACATTTTGATTTTATTACATATATGTCGATGCTTATGCTAACAATGTTTTAGATTGGAATTTATCACATGGCCCAAAGAAAACAAAACATCTAATCAATGTACATATTGTAAAATGTAAGTAAAGTCGAAGATCCCTTTATATATTTCAAAACTATGAATTGTTTATGGTACAAAATGGGGCTAACACCCCTCAATACACATGTACAACCAGTATTACAATATCCCACGACACCTACACCTGTGGCGTCGGATGTGTGTCATGGTAGCAAACCATGGCTTTTTCAATACATCGAAAGAGTCGTGCCATGCCTAGGTACACCAACCACACATGGATTACTGGCACAAGTGGATCTCTACCTAAAGCCGCTAGATTATCTTGTATGAGCTGGCGACAAGTTTCCCTCGATGTTACTATACCCTCTTTTAGAATCTCCTCCCATTGCCTTGTCTCCTCGGTTCCTCTGTTGATGTCGAGGGAAACTCTATGGATGTCATGGATCCACATCTACGACACATAAATTTCTAATCAATACTTAACCACCATCCAAAACGTTTTTCTAATTATACAAAACTCTCGTTTGTGGGGGTGGCACCCTACCACCTCCCAACAGCCTCATCACCTCGGTCCACCACATGCATGTTGGATCGAGGTTCTGATGAAGATCTCAACTCTAGGTCCCAAGCCTGGAACCTGCTCGAAAAATAAGCTACACAAGATGGAGGAAAACCTGAAATTTCTTTTACCCCCCTACTTGCACTCCTTCAAATGGATCTTCATATTGGCCGGTAGTGAGGTTTTGAAGAATGAAAATATGGGCCCGAAGAAGGAAAACCACTTATTAGTACACAATGTCAACCACCCAAGTGAAGAGGAAGCGGGTCAAAGGAATAATGTCAAGAATATATCATGAAATCTAGAACAATCTAAGATACGACATACTCAATTGTCCTAAATATTGAAATGATGCTCACCATAATAGTGACTTGTACCTCATGGAGCCAAGGCCAACCTTCGAGGAAGCCATCTAGTGTGGTGGAAGCCATCCTTACAAATCTATTGACCATGCAGTGGTGGTGAGGTGGGTTTTCCATCCGATAACAAAGAGATGCTTGTTGGTCATGTAGTCTCTTGACCTCCATATCGCAACTTTGGGGCCTAGGGCATGTATCCTTTGTTATCTCACAAAATGGGGATAATAGGGAAAATTTGAGAATCCCATAATCATCAAATTCTCAATATTTTATTAATGCAATCCTCCTTAACCCTATGTTTGATTGCTATAGAAAATAGAGAAACATTGAAAATTGAGTGTTGTTAGGTTGACTTATCCATCAGCTTATGAGATTATATAACAAACCTAGGCATATCGGTGGGTTTAAATTCATCCTGACGGTCATGATTGGGTATATGTACTTTCCTTAAAGGCATAGGGATGTTGGCATTATAAATTTGGACCATTAAATGCCTTCCTTCTTTCCAAACCGTTTTGAAATATTTCAAGTACAAGTGACAATTTCATCATCTCCTTTATAAACATCAAAATCATAGTCAACATCACTGAAAACTTATAAAACCATATCTACATAACATTTATCCAGTTGAATATGGAAGCATTTGGATGGGCGTGGGCGTGGCAAACGTGGTTTGGGACGTTTGCAGTCTGGGCATGACATGAACTCGTGCATTTCTTGGTGTGCATGGAGGCTGTGCTGGGTTCCAAGTGTGCTGGGAACATGGTGGATGGGACTCTGGGCAGGAGAGCTAGGGGGTGACCTGGTGGAATGGTGGGAGGTTTGTTCATTATGGGATGGTGCATGGTTGGGAGGTGGACACTGCATAGCTAGACAGATGTCTGAGGTGGGCAGTTCATGACAGGACCAATTTTGAATGGTGCAGTTGAAATATTTTATGAGTAATTTGTCAGACTGGCTCCTTTATTGAGACTGGAATTACAATGATTGTGTGCAATGAATATCTGACATTTCCGGCTGAGAGCTTCCAGCTAGAACCACTAATGAGTGGCTTAAAATGACATCAGACAGAGATACTCAGGGCCAGTAACCATCAGCATAAACCAGCATGGGTAAACATATACCTATTTAGGATTTTGGGTGGGATAGTAGAAATTATGGACACGGTCGAAAGAATTTCAGGTGGATGCGACTGGGGTCCTTACTGACAGGAGACAGTGATTTAGAACAGAAATGTTGAGAAAGGGAGTAATGTGTTCAGATAATTGAATCTTAAGCTTACTTGAATAGGTATTCCCTAACTTACATAAAATGAATTTGCATATAAAATCTAAATATAATGAGATCAATGTGCTAATTGTAAAGTTAATTAACAATGTTGTAGACAAAGGATTAAATTAGGTGGTTAAGTGAGATTTATTTTTATCCTATCTAAGTGTCAACCCAAAAAAACTCTCATCCCCTAGTTACCAAGTGACTGATGGATGATCAAGAAGTGAGGCAACAAGGCATACCCTAGATTCACAGGTCAACCCTAAAAACCCAAGTACTCCCGAAAAGGACGTCGCGCACCATGAGACCATCCCTGACCTAGCTCATTTTGTTTCCTTCCTCTGGGCCTATTTTTAAATGGGTGAAGATGGTTGGTAATGGTGTCATATTAAGTCCAATAAATTAATTATTAAACCTATGAGTAAAGTGTTGAAGTGTGTTTAAGTGCTTGTAGCTTTCTCAAGTGTCGAAACTGAAAATGAACGTTGTGAAGGTTGAATCCGTTAAACAATGAGATTGCAAGTTAAGTTCTTAAATTATGAGGTTATTGCATGTGAGCTGTGAAGAACTAAAAATACTTACAAAATTGAAAATTTATTTAATCCATCATAATATCGGTGTTTGCATGCATGTATATAAGATAGATATGTGTGCCTCTATTTTCGATCATTCCTTGTGTAGACTGTGTTTTTACATTAATGCGGTACCCAGTTTCAATTGTACCTAGTACCTAGACCCTTTTCCTTCAATGCCTTTAAACAATGAGATTGCAAGTTAAGTTCTTAAATTATGAGGTTATTGCATGTGAACTGTGAAGAACTAAAAATACTTGCAAAATTGAAAATTTATTTAATCCATCATAATATCAGTGTTTGCATGCATGTATATAAGATAGATATGTGTGCCTCTATTTTCGATCATTCCTTGTGTAGACTGTGTTTTCTGTGTCTGGTACCCAGTTTCAACTGCACCTAGTACCTAGACCCTTTTCCTTATGCCTTTACTGATATTTGCGAGGCAACTAGTTGTCATAGTATAACTTCAGTCCACTCCCATTCACTAATCCTTCCTTCCATTCTCCATTCAAAGTCTTCAACTGTGAAGGTCCTCCTTCTATAACATAGGCAATCTCATATGGCCTGAGCCATTGCGTTCTAAACTTCCCAGAGTGTTTTATGAACTAGTACTAGATCATATACTAGTACTAGATCACCTTGTTTAAATTCCTTCTTCTTGATGTGCCTGCCATGATAGGCCTTATCTCTTTCCTTCTATACCTGCTGATGGAATATATTTATGTTCTTCTAGTTCAACCAACTGGGAAAGACTCTCTCGAACAGTGCCAGTATCATCCATATCTATAAATGTATCGATTATTAGGCTTGATACCAAATATTCCATTGGGACAATGATTTCAATACCATAAACTAACTTGAAAGGGGTTTGCATTATTAGTTTCTTGCAAGTTGTTCTATAGGCCCACAGTACTGCTAGTACTCTTAAATCCCAGTCATCCCTATTCACACTGAAAATCTTCGTTATTGTTGTCTCCAAGATCGTGTTGAATGCTTCCACTGTCGCATTTTCTTAGGGATGGTAAGGCATGCTCTTCTGATGGTGGACTGCAAATTCCTCAATTGAGGCTTCAACTATTTTATTTATGAAATGTGTTCCTTGATCACTCATGAGGATCTTTTTGCATCCAAATCCAGTTATGATTCCATAAAATATGAAGAGTGCAGTTGTAGTTGCACCATAGTCCTTAACTTCTCTTGCTTTGGCCCATCTAGTCAAGTACTTTGTCATAATAATTATGTACCTTTCTCCTGTGTGCTTTCCTGGTGGGTTTATAGATACCACGAAGTCAATAGTCCATTTCTCAAATGCTTGTAGGGTCATTTGTGGTGATAATGGAATTTCATCCTTTATAATAGTCCATGGCATCTGCTTGTAAGGTAGGCCACCAAAGGCCAACTCTAAGAACCTTCTACGTAGTTTCTTTCCCTGCGTAATGTCCTCATTCGATGACTTCATGAGCTTCTATGAGGATCAATGGTCACTCTTCCTTCATAACACACCTTCTCAATATCTCATTAGGTCCTATCTTGTATAGTTGTCCAACTATAAGTGAAAAGTCCGCAACGCACACTACGAGTTGTTTCTTCTGGGGAATTGTATACTCACTAGGTACCATTCCTATTGACAAGAATTGGACTATCTATGTGAAGTGGTCATCAAAATTTCTAGTGGTCAGTAACTATGTATCCAACGATGTATCCTCCAAACTGGTTGGCTCTTCTCCAGGTTCCAACCTTGACAAGTTGTCAAGACCTTTATTCATCCTTCCTGGCTTAACTACGATCTCAAAATCATATTACTGAAATAGAAAAAGCCATATGGATATTCTCCCCCCCAACACTGGCTTGTTGACTAGGTATTTCAGTGTGGAGTGATCAGTAAACATTTTAAAGTGTCCTCCCGACAAGTAGTGGCAAAATTTCTGCAGTGCATACATCATGGCTAATCCTTCTCTCTCAATGGTGGTGTAATTAATCTCAATTGTTGATAGCTTTCTGCTAGAAAATGATAACGAGTGGTCAATATCTTTGTCACTAAGTTGTGCTAACAAAGCTCTGAATGTAATGGAAGATGGATCTACCAACAGTCCCTGCTTGCATACAATATGACCTAACAACACTCCAAATGGTGAAAAGAAGATCCACTTCTTCAGATTCAAGGTAATTTGACACTACCTACATTTGTCCAACATTAACCTTAGACAGTCAATATGATTTTTCAATAAACTAAAAATAGTCCAATCATCAATGTATGCTTCTAAACATTTATGCAGAAATTCCTTGAATGCTTTGACCGCCACCCTAGAAAATATGGTTGGGGCATTCTTTAATCCAAATGGCATCACTGTATATTGGTAGGATCAACATTATTTTGCAAACGTGGTCTTATGGAAATCTTCCTTGGCAATCCAAATATGATGGTATTCTGAAAATCCATCTGTAAAAGAATATACCTCCTGGCCTCCCACATTATCTAACAATTCATCAGTGAATGGCATAGGGAATATATCATGAAAACATCCATCATTTAGCTTCCTGAGATCTACAAATATCTTGATCTCTCATGTCTTCTTGTCTTGCACCACCATAGGGCTAATCCACTCTAACTCTTCGACAGGTTCTATAATTCTTGCTTCCAGCATTCTGTCGAGCTCAATATTCACTTTCTCCTTATACTTAGGGTTCCGTCTGTAGGGTCTCTGTTTGACTGGTCTTCCATATGGTTTCAAAGGGATCCTTATCTCTCCCATAGGCATTTTAATGCCCTTCATATCAGTGAACTTGGTTGGAAATAAGTCCTGATATTCATGCAGTAACTCTGTTATTTTGTCAATAGTAGAAACTTCCCAATAATCTCCAACATATGCAAGCTTCAGTGTTTTCTCTGTTCCAATATTGATCTTATTAATCTTGATCGGCTGTCCAATGAATGGTAGCTCAACTTCTGGTCCTTGGCCATCTCTTTGGCCTTTTGTTTCGACAATTTTCACCTTCCTAGGATCATTGTCTTCATCAACATTAATGTTGTAAGAACATTGCAGTTTCTGGAGAGGCGTAGTCCATTCGTCCTCTTATTGTTCTAAAGGGGGGCTAGAGGCCTCCTCAAATACTTTTTGTCTTACAATCTATAACACTTGATCTACTGAAGGATATTGACTATCAAATAAGAAGGCGGTTACAAATTTCTAGGCCATACCTTCCCAATCTGCAGTGATGATGTGCAACTCCACTTGAAGGTACCAGTTGATAGGGGTTGTGTCTAGTGTATTAATGAATTTGTGCACCCACTTCTCTTGAGGAATGGTTCTCCAGGATTCCTCACAACTTTGCACATGGTCCTTTGGGTAGCTTCGACCATGAAGAAAACTTCGCAACCTTCTACATGTGCTAAGAACCACGTGGTCATCAGGGTACAACATTGTACCCATTTTGTAATGATGTTTTTGTGTGTTCCCCACCATATTGTTGGTGTTTCTATCAAGGCCTTATCCATTGCCAGCAATATTTTTTTCATTGGTACACTTTCTTAGAATTCCGACAAGAAGGTTTTTAAAGGATTCAGACCATTAAAAGTGAGCAAGTTACTTACTATTGTGTCGATCCAGCAAAATTCTCTGGTTAATCTAGCACATCTCCTTGTAGATACTTCATACATCTTGTTCTGCTAGTTCTCTAGTGCTTCTTTTGAATCTGATGAGCATGCACTACCACTTCACCAACTGAGGTTTGCATTGGTTATGGGATTAACGTAATCATGTTGCCTGGCTGTTAATTTTTATATGTTTTCCAATTCATATGCGCGGTCTTCTTCTCTGATAGGTTCTGTGTATCATTGACCTTCATATGGATCCAAAGGTGCAATGACCCTAATACCATCTCTTTCAAAATTCATTTGTGTTTTTTTTTAAATCAGCCATAGTGGAATTATTGAAAGCCCAATCAATTCCTAACAGCGCAAGGTAAGGGAAATTGTCATCAACTATCTCAATTACCTCAAAATATACAAACGTTCTTACTCTGTCGATGTCCATAGGGACATGTTCCAATCTTCCAAAGGGGCTTACTACTTGTTGATTATCCATCATAAGCATGATAAGGGAGTAGATCAACTTCGGTTTTTCCATCAGTACCCAAGTTTGCTTTGTTAGGACATTGACCTCTGACCCTAACTCGACGACTACATAAACTATATCATATTCTCCTATTTGAGCATTCAAGTGTAATTCCTTATTTGTCCTTCTCTTTTTAGTAATTTGATGTACTGCCCTATCCAGTAAGGGATGTATCTTTCCTAGCTCATAAATTTTGATTAAATTTTGTATCTCTTGTACAATGCTCTCATCCACGAGGTTCATCATATATGAGTTGAACTTGCGGGTTCTTATGAGGTCCTCGTCTTTCCTGAAGGTTAGCTAGCAGCACAGGACAATCTTCTATAATGTGTTCGAAGGAACTGCAGTAGCTACAAGTAGTGCAAGGGTTCTGATAGTCCCTTGCTAGGTGTCCTAGTTATTCTAAATTGTAACAGATGATCTATCCTCAGCCTCGACCGATATCTCCTCCTCGTCCTCGTCCTTTGAATCAACCGCGAGGATTGAATTTTCCTAACGTAGGGGAGTTATATTGTGTAGTGTTTCCTTCTTGTTGTACTTTGCCTTGAATTTTGTATATGTCTCTTGACCTTTTGTGCATGAGGTCATAATCCCTACAATCTCTATTAACATGCCCCACGGCCTTACAGAACGTGAAATACAAATTTTTGG
>SNQJ01S0086792.1:28705-50506 GCA_010110895.2 Picea sitchensis
GTCTTCCATCTACATCTTCCATAACTGGTAGTTTTGGCCGTTAAATTTCTCGACCCTAAACTTTCCATCTTCCGACATTGCTCCCACTCGAACCAGGAACCCCATTTTCCTGCGAGTTACCTTACGCTCTGATACCAGTTGTTAGAAAAAACAGGACCGCAGAGCAATAAAATAAAACAAATGCAGAAACAAAACACAGAAGACACACAATACAAGAGAGACACAGATTTACGTGGTTCACCCAGTGTGGGCTACATCCACCAAAGAAATTGCTAGGTCCTTCCTTTATTATTATCCAACAAATGAATGGATACAACCTACAGCAAAAACCGCTGTAACTTCCTCTTCTTTCTCTCACAGTCTCCTCTCTCAGAATACAATATTCACCATCATCCATAGCCGCAATACATTTCCCTCATAAAAGAGGGTTGCCTTCTAGGGCAAAAAACCCTAACATAATCTCTACCGTTAGATCTGCGACCTTATACTGAACGATCCAGATTTACAATGAAATTACAATATACTATTACAAGGCAATTTTTGCTTCAGGGGCTTCGCCCCCTAACCCCCGTTGGGGGCCCGCTTGCCCCCAGACCCCCCCAGTCGGGGGAATGGACCCCCCGGACCCCGCAGAGGGGGTACCCCCCCTCTTCACTCCCCTGCGTGGAAGAGTGTACATACTTTTGGGGTGTAAATACTTCTTGGGGTATAGACACATCTGAAAAAAAAGGACCTCTGCATCCGAAAGATAATCAGGCTCCACAACCAACAGTCAATTCATTTCCAGACAAAAACATCATCATCTGACCCCCAGTATGGAGACATCGTGCTCTATCTTCATACTTTGAAGTTCCCTCAGCATCTCTCACGAGATGATCGATGGTGTATAAGATAGAAAGCCAATAAATATACTATTGTCGATGACACTTTGTATCACCGAGGAATAGATGATATCTTGCATTGTTTCTTAACTCACGGAGAGACTGAGTCTATCCTAAATGATTACCACAATGAGGCCTGTGGTGGTCATTTATCTGGGTTTGTGACATCCCAAAAACTTTTGCGAGCCGGTTATTTATAGCCTACTATATTTAAGTATTGTATTGAAGTGGTTAAGAAGTGTCACCTCTATCACTTGGAAAATGTTCTCGCATCCATCCCCTCTTCACCCAGTTATTATTGATAGGCCCTTCACAAAGTGGGGCATGGACTTCATTGATTGCAAGATGGGGGGCATGAAGACATTATCATGGTCATCGAATAATTTAATAAGTGGGTCGAGGCCATGCCTACAATTAAATACGATGGGAAGACTTCAACCTTCTTCATATTCAAACAGATTATCACCTGATTCAGTATCTCGAGTGAGATTGTCACTGACCATGGAAGTCACTTTCACAATGAGATGATGGAAGAAATAACATCTAAATTGGGGTTTAAGCATGGTCACTCTTCTCCTTATTATCCCCAGGCAAATGGACAAGTAGAGAACAAGTCTCTCAAGACCATATTTCAAAAAACTGTCAGTTAGAGTAAGTCTGACTGACACATCATGCTATATTTTTCACTTTGGGCATACCGAACCTTGGTTAAGACTACCACCAAATTTTCCCCTTTCTAGTTAGTACATGCTATGGAGTTAATATTACCCATTGAATGTGAAATACCTCCTCTTAAGTTGGTAGTCGTGCTCCTACCTAACACTTTCAATTTTGAATGATGCCTTGTACACCTAGAGAGTCTTGATGAGTAGCATCAAGATGCATCTACGGCTATCAAGGAAAACAAACGATGTGGTTCAATATGATAATTCTAGCTGTCCTCAGTTGTACACTGAGGGTGAGTAGTTCCTCTTGTATGATCAAGCCAAAGAACCATTGGGGGCAGGCAAGTTTAAACCCATGTGGCACAGGCCTTACATCATGCAAAGTGTGCTAGAAAAGGGATCCTATGAGTTGGAAGATTGTGAAGGGAATAAGTTGTTCGAGCTCATAAATGGGCTCTACTTGAAATGATTCTACGCTTGAGCCCTAAGATTAGGCAGAGCCCTTTGTATACTAATGTAATTTAGTGTATATATCTTTTTCTTTTTCTTCTTCGGGTTGCTTATCGAGCTTTCACTTGGTTGACAAATATCAATGGAATCATCAGTCTACTTAGGATTTGCAGATGGGGCCATTTGTCACATACGGAACTTGGCTTCCGCCGCTTGGGTGATTTATTCACCCAAGGGTTTATTTGTGTCTTCAGGAGGCATATGCCTAGGGACATCCACGAACAATGTGGCTGAATATAGCGGTGTTATAGAACTTTTACATGATGTTATCTCACATGCCATCTGTACATTAGAAGTTCGCCTGGATTCCCAGTTAGTAGTACATTAGTTGAACAGCTGTTACCGAACGATCATTACCACATGCGTGATCCTTCTTTACTCCGACGATTCCTATGGGTACATCTCTTAGAATGAAATTTTGATTTTATTACATATTATCATATTCCCAGAAGTTCTAATTATGTATCTGATGCTTATGCTAACAATGTTTTAGATTGGAATTTGTCACATATTTAAAAGCAAACAAAACATCTAATCAATGTACAAATTGAAAAATATAAGTAAAGACGAAGATCCCTTTTATATATTTCAAAAGATATGGTGTTTATAGTACAAAATGGGGCTAACACCCTCATATACATATCCAACCTGTATCATAATATCCCACGAAATCCACACCTGTGGCACCAGATGTGTGTCATGGTAGCAAACCATGGCTTTTTCAATACGTTGAAAGAGTTGTACCCATGCCTTAGGTACACCAACCACCTATCATTGCATGGCTTCAAGTAGATCCTCTACCTAAACCACATGTATCTTGTATGTCAAACGCGACAAGTTTCCCTAGATATTTTGTAACACCCTCTTAGAATCTCCTCCCACCGCTTTGTCTCCCTGGTTCCTTCATTGATGTCGAGGGAAACCCTATGGATGTCATGGACCCACATCTATGACACACAAATTTCTAATCAATACTTAACCACCATCCAAAAAATGTTTTTCCTAATTATACAAAAACTCCTCGTTGTAGGGTGTCGACACCCTACCTCCTCTCTACCGCCTCATCACCTCGGTCCACCATGCCATGGCTAGATCACGAGGTCCTCTTGAGAGAATCTCAACTCTAGGTCCCAAACCTGGAACACACTCGAAAAATAAGCTACACAAGATGGAGGAAAACCCGTAAATCCTTTTACCCCCCTGTTTACACTCTGTCAATTGGCTCTTCATCTTGGCCAGTAGTGAGGTGCTGAAGAATGAAAAGATGGGCCCGAAGAAGGAAAACCACTTATTAGTACACAATGTCAACCACCCAGGTGAAGTAGGTCAAAAGGAATAATGTCCAATAATATATCATGAAATCTAGAACAATCTAAGATATGACATACTCAATTGTCCTAAATATTGAAATGATGCTCACCATAATAGTGACTTGTACCTCATGGAGCAAGGACCACAACCTTTCGGAAGCCATCTAGTGTACATACATTGACGACTGCAACAACATCTAGTTTGCAAGCATTCTGATCAATAGCCTATTTCCATCCTTATACACACTTGCAAACATGAGCTAATTATTGCTCACTTAGTGTGTCCTTGGAGGCACAATGCCTAGGTTCAAAGTCCACACTGTCACTTTGAGTTGAACCTCTTCAGTCGAGGCTAACTCCTAGGCAAGCCAAGGGGAGTAGACCCTAGTTACTAGATGATATTTAGAGTTTAATGTTTTAGGAGTTGGTTTTAATTCATTAAAAGATCAGGGTACAACAATTAAGTATGAACAGTCAGACCTTTCCTAACACAACTAAGACTAGTGTCTAAGATTGGGCAAGGGGTCAACTAAGTTAATGTGAGATTCGTTACAAGATAGTTACAAGTTTAAAAATGTTACAACAAGATAGATACAACTAGACACAAATATATAGAAAGAATATCTAAGATTACAATAGATAGATACAATGATTACAATAAAGAATATCTAATATTACAACAAGGCTAAACTAGATACACTAAATACAAGATATTAATAAAATGACTAACCAGTTGCTTGCATGTGCAGTAAATAAAGATACTCAAGATGAAATAACCATCAACACATGAAGCCAAGCATGATCACAATATATCTTACTCTATTAGATTGCTTATCAATGGAATAAAGACGAAAATCACTCAAGACCTAGTCAAAAGAGTGCCTCCAGGTGGATGCACAACTTCTTGAAGGATCACACCACAAACACAGGAACAATGACTAAGATGAAAATATTGAAAATTAATGTGTTCCAGATGGTAGATGTAAACACTTAGATAATTATGCCACAACACATAAAATGATTTGCATGTAAAATAAATATAATGAGATCAGTGTGCTTACAAGTGTGAAATTAAATTGTCAATGTTTTATACCAAGGATTAAATTAGGTGGTTAAGTGAGATTTATTTTAATCATGTCTAAGTGTCAACCCAATACTTTCCTCCCCCAATTACGAAGTGAATCTTGGGTTCTCAAGAAGTTAGGCAATTAGGCCCACCCTAGCTCCACAAATCATTCTTAAGATTAGAGTACTCCCAGAATGGACATCGCGCACCATGAGACCATCCCCGACCTAGCTCATTTTGTTTCCTTCCTCTAACCCTATTTTAAATGGTGAATATGGTTCGTAATGGTGTCATATTAAGTCCAATAAATTAATTATTAAACCTATGAGTAAAGTGTTGAAGTGTGTTTGAGTGCTTGTGGCTTTCTCAAAGTGTCGAAACTGAAAATGAACATTGTGAAGGTTGAATCCATTAAACAATGAGATTGCAAGTTAAGTTCTTAAATTATGAGGTTATTGCATGTGAACTGTGAAGAACTAAAAATACTTGCAAAATTGAAAATTTATTTAATCCATCATAATATCAGTGTTTGCATGCATGTATATAAGATAGATACTTGTGCCTCTATTTTCTATCATTCCTTGTGTAGACTGTGTTTTCTGTGTCCGGTATCGAGTTTCAACTGCACCTAGTACCTAGACCCTTTTCCTTATGCTTTTACTGATATTTGCGAGGCAACTAGTTGTCATAGTATAACTTTAGTCGTCTTCCATTCACTAATCCTTCCTTCCATTCTCCATTCAAAGTCTTCAACTGTGAAGGTCCTCCTTCTATAACATAGGCGATCTCATATGGCCTGAGCCATTGCGTTCTAAACTTCCCAGAGTGTTTTATGAACTAGTACTAGATCACGTTGTTTAAATTCCTTCTTCTTGATGTGCCTGCCATGATAGGCCTTATCTCTTTCCTTCTGTACCTACTAATGGAATATATTTATCTTCTTCTAGTTCAATCAACTGGGAAAGACTCTCTCGAATAGTGCCAGTATCATCCATATCTATAAAGGTATCAATTATTAGGCTTGATACCAAATATTCCATTGGGACAACAATTTCGATACCATAAACCAACTTGAAAGGAATTTGCATTATTAGTTTCTTGCAATTGGTTCTATAGGCCCACAGTACTGCTAGTACTCTTAAATCCTAGTCATCCCTATTCACACTGAAAATCTTTGTTATTGTTGTCTCCAAGATCATGTTGAATGCTTCCACTGTCCCATTTTCTTAGGTATGGTAAGGCATGCTCTTCTGATGGTGGACTGCAAATTCCTCAATCGAGGCTTCAACTATTTTATTTATGAAATGTGTGCCTTGATCACTCATGAGGATCTTTTTGCATCCAAATCCAGTTATGATACCATAAAATATGAAGAGTGCAGTTGTAGTTGCACCTTAGTCCTTAACTTCTCTTGCTTCGGCCCATCTAGCCAAGTACTTTGTCACAATAATTATGTACCTTTCTCCTGTGTTCTTCCCTGGTGGGTTTATAGATACCACGAAGTCAATAGCCCATTTCTCAAATGCTTGTAGAGTCATTTGTGGTGATAATGGAATTTCATCTCTTCTGGATGGTTTCCCAACTCTTTGGCATACATCGCAGGCTTTATAATAGTCCATGGCATCTGCTTGTAAGGTAGGCCACCAAAGGCCAGCTCTAAGAACCTTCTACGCAGTTTCTTTCCCTGCGTAATGTCCTCATGCAATGACTTCATGAGCTTCTACGAGGATCAATGGTCACTCTTCCTTCATAACACACTTTCTCAATATCTCATTAGGTCCTATCTTGTATAACTGTCCAACTATAAGTGAAAAGTCGACAACGCGCACTACGAGTTGTTTCTTCTGGGGAATTGTATACTCACTAGGTACCATTCCTATTAACAAGAATTGGACTATATATGTGAAGTGGTCATCAAAATTTCTAATGGTCAGTAACTATGTATCCAACGATGTATCCTCCAAACTGGTTGGCTCTTCTCCAAGTTCCAACCTTGACAAGTGGTCATGACCTTTATTCATCCTTCCTGGCTTAACTATGATCTCAAAATCATATTACTGAAATAGAAGAAGCCATATGGATATTCTCCCCTCAAACACTGGCTTGTGGACTAGGTATTTGAGTGTGGAGTGATCAGTAAACATTTTAAAGTGTCCTCCCAACAAGTAGTGGCGAAATTTCTGTAGTGCATACATCATGGCTAATCCTTCTCTGTCAGTGGTGGTGTAATTAATATCAATTGTTGATAGCTTCCTGCTAGAAAACGATAATGAGTGGTCAATATCTTTGTCACTAGGTTGTGCTGACAAAGCTCCGAATGTAATGGAAGATGGATCTACCAACAATCCCTACTTGCATACAATATGACCTAACAACACTCCAAATGGTGAAAATAAGATCCACTTCTTCAGATTCAAAGTAATTTGACACTACCTACATTTGTCCAACATTAACCTTAGACATTCAATATGATTTTTCAATAAACTAAAAATAGTCTAATCATCAAAGTATGCTTCTAAACATTTATGCAGAAATTCCTTGAATGCTTTGACTGCCACCCTAGAAAATATGGTTGGGGCATTATTTAATCCAAATGGCATCACTGTATATTGGTAGGATCAACATTATTTTGCAAACGTGGTCTTATGGCAATCTTCCTTGGCAATCCAGATATGATGGTATTCTGAAAATCCATCTGTAAAAGAATATACCTCCTGGCCTCCCACATTATCTAACAATTCATCAGTGAATGGAGTAGGGAATATATCATGAAAACATGCATCATTCAGCTTCCTGAGATCTACAAATATCTTGATCTCTCATGTCTTCTTGTCTTGCACCACCATAGGGCTAATCCACTCTGACTCTTCGACAGGTTCTATAATTCTTGCTTCCAGCATTCTGTCGAGCTCAATATTCACTTTCTCCTTATACTTAGGGTTTCGTCTATAGGGTCTCTGTTTGAATGGTCTTCCATCTAGTTTCAAAGGGATCCTTATCTCTCCCATAGGCCTTTTAATGCCCTTCATATTAGTGAACTTGGTTGGAAATAAGTCCTGATATTCATGCAATAACTCTATTATTTTGTCAATAGTAGAAACATCCCAATAATCTCCAACATATGCAAGCTTCAGTGTTTTCTCCATTCCAATATTGATCTTCTTAATCTTGATCGGTTGTCCAATGAATGGTAGCTCAACTTCTGGTCCTTGGCCATCTCTTTGGCCTTTTGTTTCGACAATTTTCACCTTCCTAGGATCATTGTCTTCATCAGCATTAATGTTGTAACAGCATTGCAGTTTCTGGAGAGGCGTAGTCCATTCGTCCTCTTATTGTTCTAAAGGGGGGCTAGAGGCCTCCTCAAATACTTTTTGTCTTACAATCTATAACACTTGATCTACTGAAGGATATTGACTATCAAATAAGAAGGTGGTTACAAATTTCTAGGTCATACCTTCCCAATTTGCAGTGATGATATGCAACTCCACTTGAAGGTACCAGTTGATAGGGGTTGTGTCTAGTGTATTAATGAATTTGTGCACCCACTTCTCTTGAGGAATGGTTCTCCAGGCTTCCTCACAACTTTTCACATGGTCCTTTGGGTAGCTTCGACCATGAAGCAAACTTCGCAGCTTTCTACATGTGCTAAGAACCACGTGGTCATCAGGGTACAACATTGTACCCATTTTGTAATGATGTTTTTGTGTGTTCCCCACCATATTGTTGGTGTTTCTATCAAGGCCTCATCCATTGCCAGCAATCTTTTTTGCATTGGTAAACTTCCATAGAATTCTGACAAGAAGGTTTCTAAAGGATTCAGACCATCAAAAGTGAGCAAGTTACTTACTATTGCGTCAATCCAACAAACTTCTCTGGTTAATCTAGCACATCTCCTTGTAGATACTTCATACATCTTGTTCTGCTAGTTCTCCAATGCTTCTTTTGAATCTGATGAGCATGCGCTACCACTTCACCAACTGAGGTTTCCATAGGTTATAGGATTAACGTAATCATGTTGCCTGGCTGTTAATTTTTATATGTTTTCCAATTCATATGCACGGTCTTCTTCTCTGATAGGTTCTGTGTATCATTGACCTTCATATGGATCCAAAGGTGCAATGACCCTAATACCATCTCTTTCAAAATTCATTTGTCTTTTTTTTAAATCAGCCATAGTGGAATTATTGAAAGCCCAATCAATTCCTAACAGCGCAAGGTAAGGAAAATTGTCATCAACTATCTCAATTACCTCAAAATATACAAACGTTCTTACTCTGTCGATGTCCATAGGGACATGTTCCAATCTTCCAAAGGGGCTTACTACCTGTTGATTATCCATCATAAGCATGATAGGGGAGTAGATCAACTTCGGTTTTTCCATCAGTACCCAAGTTTTCTTTGTCAGGACATTGACCTCTGACCCTAACTCGAGGACTACATAATTTATATCATATTCTCCTATTTGACAATTCAAGTGTAATTCCCTATTTGTCCTTCTCTTTTTAGTGATTTGATGTACTGCCCTATTCAGCAAGGGATGTATCTTTCCTAGCTCATAAATTTTGATTAAATTTTGTATCTCTTGTACAATGCTCTCATCTGCGAGGTTCATCATATATGAGTTGCACTTGCGGGTTCTTATGAGGTCCTCGTATTTCCTGAAGGTTAGCTAGCAGCACAGGACAATCTTCTATAATGTGTTTGAAGGAACTACAGTAGCTGTAAGTAGTGCAAGGGTTCTGACAGTCCCTTGCTAGGTGTCCTAGTTATTCGAAGTTGTAACAGATGATCTATCCTCAGCCTCAACCGATATCTCCTCCTCATCCTCGTCCTTTGAATCAACGGTGAGGATTGAAGTTTCCTCACATAGGGGAGTTATATTGTGTAGTGTTTCCTTCTTGTTGTACTTCGCCTTGAATTTTGTATATGTCTCTTGAACTTTTGTGCATGAGGTCATAATCCCTACAATCTCTATTAACATGCCCCACGGCCTTACAGAATGTGAAATACAAATTTTTGGGTGTTTGAACATATTTTTTCATGTAATATCACTCACAAGAGCGATGTCTATCTCTGCATTCCTTGCACTAGGGTAGGGTGACTTGCCTCAAAGGGCTCGGAGCTCCAGAGGCCAAGTATTCATGAAATAAGGGGTAGTGTTCCTTGTCATGGCCTTTTGATTTTCATATGACACACTAGATGTCTTCTCTTTTATCCTTTCCTTTGTTTTTTTTCATATCTTTGGCCTGTAGAGACAAACTAGTTAGTTGACTCAATATTTGACTCATACCTGAGCTAGATTCTCCCATAGGGGATGAATCTAACTTCATGGCGATTTCTAGCACCTCAGCCTATGAAGCGATATTCTATTGGATTAGAGGAACTCTGATGTGTGGTAAGAGGGAAACAATGAACCATTCTTTGCTCTATTCATCTGGGATTTGAAAAGTCAATCGGCCAGCCAAAGTCTTGAATCTCTGATCGAATTCCCAAACAGGTTCAGCTACCTTCTTTTTTATCTCTTTCAGCTGTATAATACATTATGATTCTGATTTGGGTTTCTTGAACTCTGCAATCAATGCATTCTTGATCTCATTCAATGTCTTAGGCTGTGAAATTCCTTGGACAAGCTTCATGTACTAGCTCAGTGCATGATCCCTTAGGGTAATGCTGAACTGATTTCTTTTAACAGCTTCATGGGTCACATTTTTAATACTCCATATGAATTCACATAGGAACCAGTGCTGATGAGGATCTTCAGATACATCTCCCCTAAAAATAGTGGGCCTCATCTCATCTACCATAGAACTTCCTAGGGTTCTTGACTGAGTATGTGGTGGACTACTAGTTACAGTTCTCTGAACGCTCTGGTGGATTGGATTACTCTGATTGCTTAATGCTATTGAATCAACATGAGGGATATTAGTACTCACTTCAATAGTTTGTGCAGTTCTTGAGGCTTCTGGCTCTTCTCGGTGAGGCTCTTCAGTTTTTCCTTCCTTCACCCTAACGGGTTTTGAGTGCTCCTCATCTGTTAGATCTACCTCTTATCCTTTGTAGAAACCCTCATTCCCGTAGTTATGCTTAAATAGGTTTGCAATATGAGCTTCTCTAAACTCACTCCCACTGCGTGTATGTCCAGCCTCTATGTCGTTGTCACTATCCGAATTCATAAAGATTATCTTTTCCAGATCTGAACAATCTATTGTATCCTCAAGATGTTCTTCTCATGTAATAGCATCTTGATCCTCAACCTCAGAAAATGTAAAAATCTTCCTCTAGGTCCTTCAATAAATATCTCTTGGATTGGCTATATGACTCTGCTTTGTCAACAACAAAATCGATGATGTACCCTCCAATGGTGCTATCAAACCAGTGATCTACTTCTCTTGACATAGTGTTATCAACTCTCTTGACCTTCTTGATTAGCGCCGACGTCCAGACCACAAGTGTCCTAGATCTAACCTCAAACTGGGTATCCTCTAACATAGCTAACCACTCGTATAGCTCCTAATAGATTCCTCCAAAGAAAATCTCGTGTATATAAGAAAAAATATATCTTCCTAACCAATCCTCTATACTAAAATTAATGTTCTTGTTATGGGATTCAACAAAGTCCTCTTCTTGATCTTTTATCCACTTCTGAATATCTATCTTTGATGAGAACCACCTTGACATTCCCTCAAGAAGATTAATGTCATGGAATAGAACCATTTGTTGGCACAGGGGTAGACCCAGGGTTCGTCTCCAAGAGCGCACCAACAAGCCCTAACTACTGGCCCTTTTGGAAACACCTACAAAAAGATGCAGTCTCACCCGAAGAATCTATGGGGGGGTTGCAGGACAAAGATGTCTACAAACAGGGGGAATACCAAGTGGATCTAGTACTAGAACAACACAACATTTATATATCTCTTACTAGTTTAACTCTACTCCACACAACTATCTATCAGATCTAACACAGTAATGAAATAACAATATATCAAAGGGAAAATAACATAGCATTAATCACACGCAACACAAGGTATACATGGTTCACCCTCTCTCTAGGGATACATCCACAGAACTGTGCTTTAACTCTACTTCAGAGAACTATCTATCAAATCTAACTTAGTAATGAAATAAAAATATATCAAAGGGAAAATAGCATAGCATCAGTCACACACAACACAAGGTATACGTGGTTCACCCTCTCTCTAGGGCTACGTCCATAGAACTGTGCTTTATAATATATTAAGGTGAAGAATATAGTTCTTGTCTATGCTCTGAGCTAGAAGATCTTCTTTCTCCTCCTCTTTATCTCTCCCCTCTCTGCGCACCTAGTTGGAGGGTTGATCTTCACACCCAACTAAAATACCTCTAGTTATACATTACAATTCCTCATCGACATCCTTAGGCTAAAACCTAGGTGTCAAAACCCTAGATACCAAAAACCTAGGTGTCTAGAAACCTAGGTCAACTTGACCTGCATTTTTAGGGCTTCGCCAGCCTGTCTTTCCTTCCTTCTTACACGGTGCTCCAAAGCATCCAACAATGGATTTTTTCTCTTGCTGAGTTGTCCACAATCCTTCTTCCTTGTTGATCTGTCATCCTTGTTCTCCTCATCCCTTTTACTTCGCTCCATATTTTCTTCTCTTTTTCTCACTTCGACCCAGTAGCAGTCATTGTGTCCTCTGTGAAGTTCACATTTTTCCTTTTCTTCCTTGATCTTCTCTTACTTTCATATCCAAGGGAAAACATATATACTGTCCCATTTATGCTCGGACATGGGTAAAGGTTGTGACAGTCCCGCCGGATGAGTGTGATCATCGATATTCTTTTGAAAAGTAGTACACTCCTTGATGTGACTCATCACATCCTCCTTGAGGGCCTTCCATGAGAACCTCTACCTTACCTTCCTGCAACTCTTGCCAATCCGTTGGTGCCTTGCCACTAGTGAGTCATGACAAGTTTGTAGTATCTTGGCCTTGAAGGTTGATTCAGGAACCAAAAATATTTGGCCCTTGTAGTAGATGATGCCCTCTATGACCTTGAAGTTATCATCTTGTACACATCCATCTATCACCTGACAAGCAAACTGATTTTTTCAGTATTCCATCAAAAGGTGGTCCTTTTAATCAACTAATACATATGTCAAGTCATAGACTGATGGCCTCTTGGATAATGCATTTGCCACTATGTTGTTTTTCCCTTTGATGAATTCAATGTCAAAGTCATAGGCATGTATCTTACTGACCCACTTCTGTTGTTTTTCATCTCTACTCCAAGAAGTACTTAAGGCTATTGTGATATGATTTTAGCATAAATCTAGCACCGACTAAGTATTATCAAAATTTGGACAAGGCGTGCATGATAGCCAAAATCTATTTTTCATAGATAGTGTAAAGTAACTTAGGACCCCTAAGATTTTGGCTCTCATAGGAAAGAGGGTTCCTATTCTGCATCAATACGGCCATTATTCCTTCTCTAGAGGCATCACACTCCAAGTTGAAAGGTTGGCCGAAATATGGTAGTGCAAACACAAGGCACATGCTCATTACTTTCTTCATCCCGTCAAAGGTGTCTTCGCCTCTTCACTCCATCTGAAGGCTCCTTTATTTGTTAGATCGGTCAAGGGTGCACAAAATTGGGATAACCCTTTGAAGAATCTCCTATAATAGTTGTAGATGCCCAGAAATCCCCTCAACTTTGTAAGGGTTTTGGGTGTGGGCCATTCAACTATGGCCTGAATTGTCTCCTCATGCATCTGTACTCCTTTAACCCCAATAATATGTCCCAAGTAGAGGACCTCTGTCATTCCAAATTCACATTTGGACTCCTTGGAATACAATGATTGATCCTACATGATAGTCAATATCTATTCCACATGCTAAAGGTGTTCCTCCCACGTCTTGCTATATATTAGCAAGTCATCAAAGAAAACAAGAAGATGCTTCCTTAACTATTTGTTGAAGAGATGGTTCATGCATTATTGGAACATGGCGAGGGCATTGTTTAAGCCAAATGGCATCAGTAATAACTCATAGTGGCCGTAGTGACACTTGAAAGTAGTTTTTGGGATGTCCTCCTCCCTCATCTTGATTTGATTGTAGCCAGAGTGCGGGTCAATTTTGGTGAAATAGACGACCCCATGAACCTCATCCAGTAACTCGTAAATCCTTGGTATGGGGTACATGTTTTTGATTGTTTTCTTTTTTAGTTTATTGAAGTCAATGCACATCCACATGGTTACATCCTTCTTCTTGACCAACATCGTTGAAGAGGCAAAAGGGCTGGAACTTGGCCTAATGTGCCCCATATCCAAGAGCTATTTGATCGCCTTCTCTATTTTGTCCTTGTACTTATTTGGGTGTCTATAAGGCATGGTGATGATTGGTTTTTCTCCTTCCTCTAACTCAATGATATACGCAAATCCTCTATCAGGTGGCACACCTGGTGAAATAGGTCCAAACGCCTTACTTTGTTTGTCAATGATTCTGTGAATCTCTGGTGCATAGTGAATCTTCCCCTTTTTGTGCAATGACCCTAAGGCCATCTCTTTCAAAATTCATTTATATTTTCTTTATATCAACCACAATGGAATTATTGAAATCCCAATCAATTCCTAACAACATAGGGTAAGGGAACTTGTCATCAACTATCTCAATTACCTTAAAATATGCAAATGTTCTTACTTCGTCGTTGTCCATAGGGACATGTTCCAATATTCCAAAGGGGCTTACTTCTTGCTCATTAGCCATCCTAAGCCTGATAGGGGAGTAGATCAACTTCAGTTTTCCCATTAGTGTCMARGTTTKCTTTGTCATGACATTGACCTCTGACASTAAGTCGAGGAACACATAATCTATATCATATTATCCTATTTGAGAATTCAAGTGTAATTCCTTATTTGTCCTTCTCTTTTTCATGATTTGATGTACTTCCCTATTCAGTAAGGGATCTATATTTCCTAGCTCATACTGTCTGATCAAATTTTGTAGCTCTTGTAGAATGCTCTCATCCTAAATCAAATTAATACAAGTATGTAAAAATTCCATGAGATTGCTTACCTATTTTACTTCCTTTGATGAAGAACACTGATTGAATGCCAGAGGCATCCCATATTCTCTTACTTCTGGCCATCTCTTTGATGAGGAACCTTAGTCTAATTTGAACTCATTTATTGCCTCCTCAAATATTTGTGTTTCTTTCTTTACATCAAAGGTTTGGGTCTTCTCTGTAGCTTTCCTGACTCCTGAGTCTTATGTAATCTTTCCTTGGGTTAGTCTATCTTCTCCTATAACAACGCCTCCTCTATTGATAACAATGACTCTAGGGTATTCTCCATGAGGTTCAACATATATCAATTTCACTTGCGGGTTCTACTGAGGTCCTCATCTTTCCTGAAGCTTAGCTAGCAGGACAGGACACTATTCTATAATGTGTTCAAAGGAACTGTAGTAGCTGCAAGTAGTGCAAGTGTTTTGATAGTCCCTTACTAAGTGCCCTGGTTGTGCACAGTTGTAACAGATGATCTATCCTCGTCCTTTGAATCCACCGCGAGGATTGAAATTTTCTTTCCCAGACGAGTTATACTACGTAGTGTTTCTTTATTGTTGTACTTCGCCTTGAATTTTGTATATGTTTGTTGACATTTTGTGCATGAGGTCATAATCCCTACAATCTCTATCATCATGCCCCATGGACTTACAGAACATGCAATACAAATTTGTTGGTGTCTGAACATATTTTTGCATGTAATAGCAGTCATGAGGGCGATGTCTCTTTATGCATTCCTCACACCAGGGTAGGGTGACTTGCTTCAAAGGGGTCAGAGCTCCAGAGGCCAAGTATTCATGAAATAAGGGGAAATGTTCCTTGTCATGGCCTTCTAATTTTCATATGACACACTAGATGTCTTCTCTTTTATCCTTTCCCTTGTCTTTCTTCATATCTTCAACCTGTAGAGAGAAACTAGTTAGTTGAATCAATATTTGACTCATACCTAAGTTGAATTCTCTCATAGGGGTTGACTCTAACTTCATGGTGATTTCCAACGCCTTAGCTTATGAAGCGATCATATGTTGCATCAGAGGAACTCCAATGTGTGGTAAGAGGGAAGAAATGAACCATTCTTTGTTCTTCTCATCTAGGATCTAAAACATAAAACGGTCAGTCAAGGTCTTGAATCTCTGATCGAATTCCTAAACAGGTTCATCTACCTTCTACTTGACTTCTTTCAGTTTCGTAATACATTGTGATTCTGATTTGTATTTCTTGAAATCTATAATCAATGCATTCTTGATCACATTCAGCGGCTTAGGCTGTACAAGTCTTTTGACAAGCTTCATGTACCATATCAATGCACGATCCCTTAGGGTTGTGCTGAACTGAGTTCTTTTAATAGCTTCATCGATGACATTTTTAATATTCCATACAACGTCACATAGGAACCAGTGTTGATCAAGATCTTCAGATCCATCTCCCCTAAAAATAGGGAGCCTCATCTCATCTTGCATAGATCTTCCTAGGGTTCCTGACTGAGTATGTGGTGGACTACTAGTGACATTTCTCTGAACGCTCTAGTGTCTTGGAGTACTCTAATTTCTTAATGCTACTGAATCAATAGGAGGGATAATAGTACATACTTCAATAGTATGTGCAGTTCTTGAGGCTTCTAGCTCTTCTTGGCAAGGCTCTTCATCTTTCCCTTCCTTCTCCCTGACGGGTTCTGAGTGCTCTTCGTCCGTCAGATCTACCTCTTCTCTACTGTAGAAACCCATATCCCCATAGTTCTTCTTAAATAGTTTCGCAAGATGAAATTCTCTGAACGCTTCTCCACTGTGCATATGTCCAACCTCTATGTCATTGTCACTGTATGAATTCCTGAACATTAGCTTTTCCATATCTGACCAAGCTACTGTATCTTCAAGATTTTCTTCTCATGTAATATAATCTTGATCCTCAACCTCAGAAAATGTAAAAATTTCTCTTTGGGTCCCTTGAAGAAATATCTTCCGGCTTGGCTATATGACTATACTCTGTCAAAAACAAACTCAATGATGTACCCTCCAATGGTGCTATCAAACCAGTGATCTACTACTCTTGACATAGTGTTATCAAATATCTCGACCTTCTTGATTAGCATCGACATCCAGACCATAGGTGGCCTAGATTTGACCTCAAACTGGGTATCTTCTAACCTAGCTAACTACTTGTATAGCTCCTGATGGATTACTCCAAAGAAAATCTCGTGTATATTAGTAAAGATATATATTCCTAATCAATCCTTTGTATTAAGATTAGGGTTCTTGTTCTGGGCTTCAACGAAGTCCTTTTTTTTATCCTTTATCCACTTAGTAATCTCTGTCTTTGATGGGAACCACCTTGACATTCCCTCACGAAGATTCCTATCCTGACAATGGAACCATTTGTTGGCACAAAGGAAGATCTAGGGTTTGGCTCCAAGAGCATACCAACAAGCCCTAACTACTGGCCCTTTTGGCAACACTTGCAAAGAAGATGTAGTCTCACCCGAAGTAGCTATGGGGGGCTTGTAGGACAAAGATGTCTACAACCAAGGGGAATACCAAGTGGATCTAGTACTAGAAAAACACAACATTTATATATCTCTTACCAGTTTAACTCTACTCTGCACAATTATTTATTAGATCTAACATAATAATGAAATAACAATATATCAAAGGGAAAATAACATATCATCAATCACACACACAAAAAGGTACATGTGGTTGACCCTCTCTCTAGGGATACTTCCATAGAACTGTGATTTATAATATATTAAGCTAAAGCATACAGTTCTTGTCTGCACTCTCAGCTAGTGGATCTTATTTCCCCTCCTCTCTATCTCTCTCCTCACTGTGCACCCAGCTACAGGGTTGATCTTTACACCCAGCTGAAGATCTTATATTACATAAGGCTCTCATACACAACACTTCTCCCTCACATAATATTACTCACTCGATCATACAATGACAAAGACAACCACAACAATCATAACACCACCTTGACAACAACCCATCCTAGGTCCTTTATACCTCTATTTATAAATTACAATCACTCACTGACATCCTTAGTTCAAAACCTAGGTGTCAAAACCCTAGATACCAAAAACTTAGGTGTCAAAACCCTAGATACCAAAAACCTAGGTGTCTAAAACTGTAGCTCAACTTCACCCACGTTTTCAGGGCTTCGCCAGCCTGTCTTTCCTTCCTTCTCGCGCAATGCTCCAAAGAATCCAACGGTGGATTTTTCCTCTTGTTGAGTTGTCCACGATCCTTCTTCCTTGTTGATCTTTCATCCTAAATCTCCTCATCCCGCAACTTACTTCCTTTTACTTCGCTCCATCTTTTCTGCTCTTTTGCTCACTTCGAGCCAGTAGAAGTCACTCTGTCTTCCATGCAGTTCACATTTTTCCTTTTCTTCCTTAATCTTTGCTTACTTTCATAACCAAGGGTCAATAGAGATACTTTCCCATTTATGCTCGAGGATGAGTAAAGGTTGCAACAGTCCCACTGGATGAATGTGCTCATCCTTCTTCTCTTGACAAGGAGTGCACTCCTTGATGTGACTCATCACATCCTCCTTGAGGCCCTTCCATGAGAACCTCTACCTTACATGCCTATAAGTCTTTCCAATCCCTTGGTGCCCTACCACTGGTGAGTCATGACAAGCCTGTAGTATCTTGGCCTTGAAGGTTGATTCAGGAACTGAAAGGATTCCGCCCTTGTAGTAGATGATGCTCTCTATGACCCTGAAGTTATCATCCTGAACCCGTCCATCAATCACTTGACAAGTGAACTAATTTTTTCAGTATTCCATCAAAAGGTGGTCCTTCCAGTCAACGAATACATATGTCATGGCATAGATTGATGGCCTCCTAGATAATGCATCTACCACTACGCTATTTTTCCCTTTGATGAATTCAATGTCAAAGTCATAGGCATGTATCTTACTGACCCACTTCATTTGTCTTTCGTATTTTCTCCAAGAAGTACTTAAGGCTATTGTGATATGATTTTACCATAAATCTAGCACCAACTAAGTATTGCCAAAATTTGGCCAAGGTGTGTATGATAGCCAAAATATCTTTGTCATAGATAATGTAAAGTAACTTAGGACCCCTAATATTTTGGCTCTTATAGGAAAGAGGGTGCCTATTTTGCATCAATATGGCCACAATGCCTTCTCTAGAGGCATCACACTCCAAGGTGAAAGGTTGTATGAAATATGGTAGTTCCAACACAAGGCACATGCTCATTACTTTATTCATTATGTTGAAGGTGGCTTGGGCCTCATCAATCCATCTGAAGGCCCCTTTCTTTGTTAGATCGGTCAAGGGTCCACACAATTGGGATAACCCTTTGACAAATCTCCTATAAAATTTGTAGATTCCCAGAAATCCCCTCAACTCTGTAAGGGTTTTGGGCATGGGCCATTCAACTATGGCCTGAATTTTCTCCTGATGTACTTGTACTCCTTTAACCCCAATAATATGTCCCAAGTAGAGGACCTCTGTCATTCAAAATTCACATTTGGACTCCTTGGCATACAATTATTGATCCTCCATGATAGTCAATATCTATGAAGATGTTCCTCCCACGTCTTTCTATAGATTAGCAAGTCATCAATAAAAACATGACGATGCTTGCTTAACTGTTTGTTGAAGACATGGTTCATACATGATTGGAATGTGGCGAGGGCATTGGTTAAGCCAAATGACATCACTAATAACTCATAGTGGGTGTAGTGACACCTGAAATCATTTTTTGGGATGTCCTCCTCCCTCATCTTTATTTGATGGTAGCCAGAGCATAGGTCAATTTTGGTGAAATAGATAGCCCCATGAAGCTCATCCAATAACTCTTCAATCCTTTATATAGGATATCTATTTTTAATTGTTTTCTTGTTTAGTTCCCTGAATTCCGTCCACATGCGCATGGTTCCATCATTATTCTTGACCAACACCACTGAAGAGGCAAAAGGGTTGGAACTTGGACTAATGTGCCCCATATGCAAGAGCTCTTTGATTTACTTCTCTATTTCATCCTTGTACTTATTTGGGTGTCTGTAAGGTGTGGTGATGAATGGATTTTCTTCTTCCTTTAACTCAATGATATGCACAAATCCCCTGTCAGGTGGCACACCTAGTGGAATAGGTCCAAACACCTTACCATGTTTGTCAATGATCCTGTGAATCTCTGGTGCATAGTGAATCTTACCCCTTTTTTTCACACGTGCCGAAATATTGCCAAAGTATCTCTCTCCTATGTCGTACTGTCATGACCTATACCCCCTCCTCTACAATTTTGGTGGTGATTGCCTCTATGTTATGGATGTGGCTGAAATTCTCATCCTCTTCATTGTCTGATGTCACCTCTATGTAATGCACTTGGCCACGACCCATGCATTTGTGGGATGGATTCCATGGCCCTTTGCATGTGTAGCATAGTTTCTACCTCCTTAGTTCCCTTTTGGTATTCTTTTCCATCCTACCTCTTCCCCTGTCAAACCCCCTTGGTTCACTCCCTCTTGGGTTCATCGGAGGTCTCTGGTCTCTTCCTCCAGTGTTAAGAGGTGGTCTTGGCACAAATTTCGGCTTTGCAGCTAGTCCTAGGTCTCTCATCCCCCACATAGCATCCTATAGGTTAGCAGACTTAAAATCCTTTACCCAACCCTTCAAGGGTTCCATCAAACACTCAGTGAAGAGCATCATGAGCCTAGAATATGACATGCCATTTTTCTTTTGAAGAAGAACACCCCTTTTATCTGGGATG
Organism: Picea sitchensis; assembly: GCA_010110895.2. Classification (NCBI taxonomy): domain Eukaryota; kingdom Viridiplantae; phylum Streptophyta; class Pinopsida; order Pinales; family Pinaceae; genus Picea; species Picea sitchensis. Next base: position 48,914 of record SNQJ01S0086792.1, read on the forward strand.
AGCGAGCCCAAGAGTCCTTCAATGTTTTGAAGAAATCTTTGGTGTCGGTGCCTCTGTTGAAGCCTCCAGACTACAGTAGAGATTACTTACTTTACATTTCCACGTCTGAGGATATGATTGGTATGGTTCTAGTTCATAAGGATGACAAGCTCCACAAGCATGTAATTTATTATCTTAGTCAAACTTTACTCAATCTTGAACTCAACTATGCTCACATAAAAAAACTAGTTTTGGTTTTCGTTCACACAGTCCAATGTTTGTGTCATTACATTTTAATTTACAAGACTATGGTGGTGTTTACAAGTAAAAATGACCACTCGTCAATTGGAAGAGTGAATCCAGTCCGAGGTTATTTAATTAACCCAAGTCATTTGGATTAATTCACTCTGACAGGTTTAATGGCTCCGTTGGCCAGTCTAAAGTCCTAAGGGAAGCGAAAAATAACTAAACGAAATACAATAAATTGCTAAATAATAATCGCTGAAATATATATGTACATCTAAATATATATATACAGTTTATCTAATTTATATTTATATACTAGTTCTATTTATCATATATACAACATATACAAATAATGAGTTTTAATTTGAACTCATAGAAAATCAAATGTTTAATGGTTCTTTTCGATGAAAGTAATAAAGAAAGAGAAAATACTATTTGTTTTTTGGTTTGTTTTCTTGTTTGTATGCATTCATAAAATAAAATATTAAACTACTTAATTAAACAAAAAGATATAGATAGTAAAAATTATACTATATATGAAAACTTCTATAATGAGAAAGCAAATGAAACAAAAGAATAGACTAACCTATTAATGCATCCAACGTCTATACAATAGAGAATATCCAGCCACCTTATCCGAGAAGTAAACCTGCAACGAATCTTAAGATCGCTCCGAATAAATGTGAAGCAATATGCTGGAAACTGAGTTTTGATAACAGAACATCAAATGGAGATAGTCACATTGATCTTGTGATTTACAGTAACTACATTGAGATAAATTTTGCTGTAAGAGCTTGTATTTAAACATTCAATAGAAAATTAGAGATAAATCTCATAATTTGAATTGAATCGATGATCACCCTGTATTGTATTTGAAACATGAGATATGGACAGCATGTAACAATGAATTATTTCAACTCACAATAAATCATGAAGACAAAAGCTTTCACCATCTATTATCACATCGAAATAAACAAAACTTAAACTAAAACATAATACACAAAAGCTAAAGTTGTAGCATCCATTCAGTTCCATTCAAGTCAGTGTGTAATTGTCCATACTCCAGCCCAAGGCTGAGATGATTTTGTTTACAAATTGATAGGTTTATAAAGGCATCAGGAAAGACCAAAGCATACCAAAAAGATACTCCTGTATGTAGATACGAAGAAGACAACTAGGTGGAGAACCTCTAGTGCACAACAGAAGCGTGATGAAGATTTCCTATAACATCAAGATGACTATTCATAAGATCAGATCTCATGATGACAGAAGAAGTGCCACATGGATATGTTCCAGTCCTCCAACTATGATATACTCTATTGTTCACATCTACAAGAAGCCTTCACAGTGTTCCAGACTATAGTACAA